>SKCR01019495.1:0-117651 GCA_019454045.1 Zanthoxylum bungeanum | reverse complement strand
TCGGATGGAAATCCAGACGTAAATTCCGTAGCCGATTCCGAATGGACGGTAGTGGCGGTCTGTACTTGGGCTACAATTCCACGTACCACTTGGAAAAGTGCCCATATGTGTGCTTGTATGGTTACCACGTATGCTTCTATGGTTAGTATGTGTGCTTGTGTTTTCCTGAATGTGATATACAAAGTTGTATGTTCGTTGCTATATTGATATATGTTAAGCATGCAATTTTATATATGAAATACATGTATATTTAGGCGCATATTTTATCTTATATATGTGAATTTAGAAGCATGATACCCTTAGAAATAATTGTTACTTCAGCTTGTTTAAATTATTATATAAATCTTTTCATTACAAGTGACATAAGTAAGGGACCATTCCGAACCCAACGGTTTGAGGTCTTCCCTTGCGAGGGGTGAGTGCGGCCTTAAATCTTTGTCCCGGGTCACACCGGGTGGCGACTCCATGTTATGTAATCCTTCCCAAACTAGGCAGGGCCGCGAGCCTAGGAACGGCGTCGCCCAGGTCCTGTTGTCCACAGTCCCACCGAATCAGCCCTTCGGACTGGAGACGTAACATTCCCACAGGTCCAAGTGCCTTTCTTCATTCGGGGTCGGGTTACGTCCCACCGAATCAGCCCTTCGGACTGGAGACATAACATTCCCCCAGGTCCAAGTGCCTTTCTCAGCTCGGGGTCGGTTGCGTCCCACCGAGTCAGTCCTTCGGACTGGAGACATAACATTCCCCCAGGCCCAAGCATCTCTCACAGCTCGAGACAGGATCACATGCCACCGAGCACATCATCGTTAGCTCAGAGGCAAAATTTTCTCCTCACAATCGAGATTGGATCAGTCAGGGGTCAGGACCTTTAAATCTCTGGTACAGATATTACAGATGAGGAGTCATTTTTAGTTTGGACAACAAGAGGAACTTCATCTCCTGATGGAACGACCCAAGTAAGCAATTTGTTTTGAGGTGGAGAATCGTTCTGAATAGGGTCAGCATCTCTAATAACCGAGGATATGAAGATAGAAACAGAAGACTTAGTTGATGGCGAAGACAATTTCTCTGTGATTTCTGGAACGACCACCAGCAAGGCGATCAGCACACCATCTTTTTTTATAGTTCCCTGCATCAACTCGCAAAACTCGTTGTTACCGAGGAAAATTATGGGACATATGTTGATGGTGTTTTCAGGACCTATGTTATTTAAGGAGTACGGCATGGGTAAAAAGGGTAATTCCCTTCTCGGTCGAAATCATTAATGCCGACCCGACCACTAAGAGCACTTTATGATCGGTAACCGAGCACTTGGGTTCAGATGACCGGGCAATTAAAAATTGACAGCGGCATTCTCAGTTCAAATGACCATTATGACCGATCTCATGAAGACCGAGCATATGGCGAGGCGTGCTCCGGAAGATGACACCCTATTCTTGCGGATAAGATGACAAGTTATCCTACTTTCATGGGGAAAACTGGTGAGACAGAGTCCTAGTAGGATAAAGAAAGTAAATGTAGTTTGATTAGGAATCCTTATGGGAAAAGGGAATAGTTTTTACTAGGAATCTTTATGGGAAAAGGAAAGTATTTCAACTAGGAAATTCTTGTAGGAGAAGGAATCTGATTTCTCTGTTATTATAAATAGAAGGGTAGAGTGTGCATAAGAGAGGGAAGTTAAGAGCATGGAGAATGAAGAGGAGAATCAAGATCAGAATCATCAAGCTCTGACTTGTAAACACAAAAAAGATCTGAGAAGCGTGCTTGAGTAATAAAAGTGTCATCCTGTTTTTTTGTCCGTGGACGTAGGTCGGATCCAAATCCACCGAACCACGTTAAATCTCCTTGCCGATTGGTGTGTTTATCTATCTTTTGCTAAATTTGCCTTTGGTCCCCCATAACCAAACAAATTCACTATTGAGGGAGGATTAGTTTCGGGAGTGATATCCCAATATTGCCCTTGAGACCAAAATCCACCGTCAACAATTCTAAAACCCAACAATGGTTTGATTCCACGTCAGTATTTAGGTCGACTAAAGTAGCTTGTCACGGTTGAACGAATCTTGTGGAAACGACCATAATGACTAGTTTTCAAGGAAAATTATTGTTGACGGCGGATTTTGGTCTCGGGGCAATACGGTAATATCACCTCCGAGGTAATCCTCCTTCAATAGTGAATTTGTTTGGTTATGGGGGACCAAAAACAAATTTAGCAAAAGATAGATAAACACACCAATCAACAAGGAGATTTAACGTGGTTCGGTGGATTTGGATCCGACCTACGTCCACGGACAAAAACAGGATGGTGCTCTTTATTACTCCAACACGCTTCTCGGGTCTCTTCTTTGTTTTTACAAATCAGAGCTTGATGGTTCTGATCCCTAATTTTTTGATGTCCTTTACACATACTCTGCCCTCCTATTTATAATAGTAAAGAAATCAGACTCCTATTTGCATAAGAAATCCTAGTTGAACTCAGTCTTCTCTTCTTGCAAGGATTCCTAGTCTGATATTGTCTTCTCTTTTCTTATTCCTTTTCGGATTCTGATTTCATTTCCTTGTGAGAGTAGGATGATTCGTTTTATCTTATCCGCAAGAATAGGGTGTCATCATCTTGAGCCTGTCTCGCCATCTGGTCGGTTTTCATGAGGTCGGTCATGGCAATCTTTTATGCCGAGAATGATTCTGTCGACCTGATAGTGCCCGGTTATCCGATCTCAAGTGGTCGGTCACCTATCATCAAGAGTTCGGTCTCTTACTGTATAGTGGCCGGGTCGGCTTTGATGATCTCAACCAGTCAGGGAATTACCCTTCTGTCCTCGTCGTGCTGCCTTAAATATCATAGTGCCTGAAAACACCATCAACAACTATAAATTGAATCATTTGGTGTCATTTTTTAGTTGATCAAATATTTTTAATTTTTCTATATTTCATCTTTTGATCTCCGTCGAACTCAAACTTGCTTATATCATAATCTTGATCATTTTTACTAAGTTTGCTTTATAGGCTCATTTGAGGAGCTTTCTTCTTCATATTCTTTATAATCTTTTGAGAGATTTAGGAAACATTTGGACTTAATTATAAATGAGGGAAATACTTTAAATATGGTGAGACACTTGTATAGATTGAATTGGCACATTTAAAGTCATTTATATATAAGGTTTGATTCACACTCTTGAAGAGAATTTGGTCATCTTCAAGTTGGTAAGGAAGAGTGTAAAGGTGTAATTGGAACCCGAAAATTTAATTGGAGTAATGAGTTTTCAAGTGGGTAATTTTAGAGGCATGGACGTAAGTGGATTTATAAAACCACATAAACATCTTATATACAGTATCTCTAACCCTCTTTCTTGTTTTACATTTGATTATATTGATTCTAATTGAGATATTGATGATATATAAATTGGATATTTGAAATTGTATATGTAGATTGTACAAATTGAATGTGCTCCATTGAATATCATTAAGATTGAATTTGCTCGTGGATGAAGTAAATGGTGAATTGAATTTGGGCGTGTTCGAATTTGTTCAATTAAGATTGTTTAATCTTAAAACTTCTAATTCACAATTAACCCCTTCTAATTCACAATTAACCCCTGTTGGGTTATTAGCTATACCCTTGGCGGAAATGTCACATACCTTATAAAGAACAAATAAAGTGAAGAAATTTACATATTTTTCTCAATAAGGTAATGAGAATAGAGGAATGAGAATCATTTCCAATAAAGTTGTTTACTTCCTAAAATTGAATAAAATGGGAATGAAAATGTGAATGAGACTCACATATTTGGGAATGAGGAATGAGAATCTCATTCCCACCACCCTCAATGGGAATGAGATTCTCATTCCTATTATTGATGGGAAATTATAATATTACCCATAAGATAATTAATTAATATTAATTTATAAATAATAAATAAAATATATTAATAATTAATCAATAATTAATAAAAAATAATATTTACTATTTTAATAAAATAATAATTTAATAAAAGAATATATTAATATTTAGTAATTTAATACATTAATAATTAATTAATAAAGTAATACTAATTAATACTTAATTATAAATAATAAATAAAATTAATAATAAAATAATATTTAATATTAATATTTAATATTTTAATAAAAATAATTTAATATTGAGTAATGTAATACATCAAAAATTAAAAATAATTAATAAAATAATAAATTAATATATAATTATAATTAAGGGTATTTTTGTAACTTTTTAACAATTTATTCCGATTACTGGATAAAGTAAACACATCAATGGTAATACTGCTTCATTCCGATTCCGATTTCTACAGTTAAGTAGACAACTTATTCTGATTCCGATTTACCATTCTCATTCCATCTTATTCCGATTTCATTTCATTCCGATTATGAGTACGTAAACGCATCATTAAATCATTAGAATAAAAAGGTGTAATTTTCAATAATAAATAAGTATATTATGGATCATAATTTCTATTGAGAGTAGTGGGAGTTACAAAAAGACTAAAGGTTAGTATGCAGATAAAAAGTTGTAAGGATGAAGATCATGACATATATGTATACAATTGTATTTATTATATAATAGACAATCACACGTAGTTAGTCATGTATAATGTTCGAAATAGAAATAACATTTTATCCAAATAAATGGTTGCCTGTAAGTGTAGATGGCGTCTAGTTCACAATCGATTGTTGATCAAAATGGGCACCAAAATAAAGACGAATGAGGAGTGAGGAGTGACTGACCACCGGTGTGGTGGTTGTCGTAAACACTCTGATGCTCAAGTCAGTGATGGTGACAATGGTTGGAAAGAGAATAAGGCAAGAACGGAACCTCGTATCTCGATTTATGTGCTATAAGGGCTGTGGGGAGAGCGTATCTGAGCGGAGTGAGGGCAAGGATATCGAATCTCAAGATTGTGAGTGAGAGCCTAAATGATCTCATAAGCTTGGGGGACCCTGGTCCTATGAGGATTCATATTTCTTTAGAGGAGTTTGAATTCAACTCTACTGAGGGTAGTTTTTTCTCTTTTAGGATTCAGAGTAATCTCGAATTCCTCGAGCGTTATCCTATAAAAGTAAGGTTTAGCCCAAGTAGAAATACGACTTTGTTGCATGTGGGTTGCATCATATCGACTGGAAAACTAAGCAATATTGGTAAGATTCTTGGAATCTCAGCCAGTCAACTTGATCCTTATTGTCACTTGGATCCGACTGAAAATGCAGATTATACCTGTAACATCCAGAAATTTGGAAACTCTTCTGGAAGGATTTTGTTTTACAGATCAGGTCTCAAATGAGACTGTATCTGAGAAAAAGAGTTTAAGTATTGAAATATAGCTCGAAATATTTTAAAATAGAGATTTTATGTATTGAAAATCGCGTGACATGAAAGAACCGCTTACGCGATTTATGTATATTATTATTTCGGCTATTAAAGATAACAAATGAACTCTGTTTGAGATGAGTTTTAAACCATCGGACTCATTTCTCCGAGACGAACAACTTTCATGTTAAACATTTTTCCAAATTTCGAGTAGAAGGGCCTCCAATCTGCATATTTCCGAAGAATGACAAGGTTAAGGACGTAATTATAATTTTGCATGGTCAAAACGTAATTTCCAAAAATAATTCTATAAATACCATGAAGTTTTCAGAAATTGAATAAAATGGCATAAGCTTTCCACTCTTCTCACCGACCCTTCTTCTCCTTTTTGGGGATTTGGGGCAGCAGCTCGCCAGCTAGCCTTCCGGCCACGGTCGGCTGTCGCGACGGTACCAGGTGAAGCGTCCGGCCACCCTACGTCCAACGGTGGCCGACGGTGACAGCAGAAACACGCGAGCTTGGGTTTCCCGATCCCGGCTCGTCGCTTCGTTTCATGACCCAAGCCACCCGCCAAATCGAAGCTCTTAGAGAGTAATACAAGATAGCAATGATGATTTTTCCGGTCCGTGCCCGTTGCATGTAAAACGAGGAGAAGAAGTGGTGGTGAACAGTAACGTCGAATGAACAGTAGTTCCGATCAGAATTTGGTCGATTCCAGCACGTTCGTGGGATCGTTTGGAGTCTGTATATGGCATTAAAATCTTGGTAAGAGCTCTCGATAAAAAGTTGCTAATTTTAAGTTTTCCGCTAAATATTCGGATGTTTCCAGTAGTTTCGTAGAGTAGCGTAATGATATAAATTGAAATGTTTGAGCATAAATATATTGAATATGTGTATAGGGTAGAATCCGAGAGAAATCAGAGCGAATATGATCGATCTGATAAGTAAAGCGAGTTTTCGGTAAAGTCGGGTTTCACATGTATCTGTGCTTCGATGAACGTAATTAAGGATATGACTTAATTATGATGAAATAATAGTATTTGAGTAATTCCATAGAGGTTTGGAGGCTAGGATCATTCCGCAATATTTTTGGAAACTTTTCGGAAGATTTGTCGGAAATGCGTAATTTGCATATTTGAGCTAAAGGATTGACATAGAACAATGTATAATGATGTTATATGAGTATTGGATGTATTATAAGAAATGAAACTGAAATCACTAAAAGCAGATATAATTTGGGTTTTCTCGGAATGTTGGGGAGTTTATGTTCTAAGTAAGTTTCTTTGATTAACGACCTTAACCGTTCGTATTTTGTGTTACAGATGGAGAAAGAGAGAGAAAGAATAGCATGGACCCCAAGTTAGCACCTCATTGAGAACTCGTCGTAGTTAGACAAGGTATGATGGTTGATTGTGTGTGTTAGACATGTGTATAGACTGAAGGCTCATAAAAATAATTAATAGTAGTTATGGAGTCTTAGAAAGCATGAAATGAGAGTTTTGAGAAATACAGACAATGAGATTCGTAAAGAGCACGTATAGAAAAAGATTGATGAAAGTATGCATAGTGTCAAGTTTCTAGATAGAAAATTAGTATTAGCATGGAAATTTAGTACCAGCTCGTAATTGACTATGGTTGATCTTACTGTTGTGTATATGGATAATAGCATTGCATTGCATCCCATGACTTCTATGATGCATATGCATTTTGCATACCCAGAGGGAGACACCGTGCACAGGGACAGCTACAGATCCAGGACCAGGGGGATTGCGATACGTAACATCCTTGGATCCTAGTTACAGAGAGAGGACCTTTCTTTTCAAGTTGATTTTACTTAATTGATTTGATTCAAGACTTCTTTTCAGCACATAGGGCGTTAGCCAAATTTATTTCAGTTGTTTTGTAAATAAGAATGATTTGAATAATGTTTAGAAAGTTATGACTTTTAAAGCATAATTTTATGGTTTTTCAAGATATGGGAAAAAACCTATCTCAGTATATAGCTTGATACAAAAATGGAATTGACGGTTGACATGTGCACATGTAGAGGACTGGAGGGACGACGATACATAACGCCCCCAGATCCTAGTTCAGGACTAGGGATGACAGATGCCCATAAATCCTAGATTCAGAGCTTAGAGGGTAACATAGATCTGCACCCCCAGTCTAGAATGAACTCTTTAATGTATTAGTTTAATAAATATGTGGTCCAATGACAATCATTGGTTAAATGAGATTTAATCACACCCTGAATACAATATTCATTAAATGGATAAGGATATGTGGTGTGAACTCGTATCAGACCATCTTTAACCATACAGAATAAGCATATAATGCTTATGTGATAAAATCTCATAAAGCACTGTTCTAAGTTATTTAGTTAACCGAATATTTTTCTTAATGTTTATCTATTCATCAATGACACTACTAGTCATATTAAAATATGTAACAATTATTTATAAAGAACAAGTAATTATCCAATAGTCACAAGTTCTGATATCAAATATCAAAACAGTTATTAAATATTATTTTAAATAACTAGACGGGAGATCTAGTATCCAATACCTATAGTTGTCGTATTGTGAGAATCGATATTCTCAACACACAACTATACACATCTCATTTCTTATCTTTATAATTTGCCTTCAATTATTCACAATAATTGCAAATGATTGATTAGCAAACTGTGTCAGACACGTGACTTCTAAAAGTCACTAAAGCCAAGAAATGTCATTATAAGATAAACAAATACCTAATGAGGTTTTCTTAATGCCAGTCAAGAATCTCGAGACATGAACCGATTTGTGTCAATTCTTACTGCACAAAAAACTATTCTCTCTAAACAGTTATATCCTAAAACATATATCTATTTAGATTACTTATCGTGACTTAGAAGCTAAGTCACTAACCATATTGATTTTCAAGAAAATCAGAACAACAGTTCCCGATGGTTTAAAATAATCTAACAATATCCAAGTCTACTAATCTAACAATATCCAAGTCTACTGTCATTCTAAAACCTATTCTAGAAATACGCAACCATAAGTAAAGTAAGTCCGCTATAACATATTGAGTCTGTCCAACAAACCCAATTGTTTTCCTTAGCCAACATCATTCATATGACTCAGACGCTATATCAGTATTATGCTATAGCTACTGAGTTATCTATGTATTTAGAGATCAAATCCAAATACTATGAGACAACCGAAAGCACTACACTAATATAAAAACTTCTAATCTATAGGGTCACTATGCAGCTTCATAAGTCAATACTTCATAAGTTGCAACTGATTCCACTAGTTTAGTAGAATCAACGGTGACACTCCCACTGCATCTTTTCTGACTTTATATGACATAGACCATCTAATGTCATAATTAGGATCAAAACTAATCCGACCTTATGGTTGGAGACTAAATTCTCCATGAATAAGAAATTCATTCTTAATATCTCTAAGATAACAAAGAACATGTTTCAAGATCCATCATATGGTCTGCAGTATATCAAAATAACTCGTAACAATTACGATTAAATTGATATCTTTAATCGCACATAATATAGTATTTATTACGCCATCATCCTATGATGCATAATATTGACTAGACAATCTAATCAATTTCTCTTTCGACAAAGGTATCATCATTTACGAAAGATGAATACTATATATATAAAAGACACGTTAACTGTCAAACAGTTATACTAACTGTCATACATATAGTCTTACTGTGTCCTTTATTAGATCACATCTAATACGCGACTAATGGTAGTATCTCGCAAATCTCTTAGTTTTATATCATATATGAAACTTTATATCAAATATAACAAAGACTACTTTCACTGCTTTCACAGAGAAAAGAAGATTTATGATATATACAATGCTAGAAAGAAGTTTGTACGCTCCCACTGACCCTACTAACAAATATGTATTATCTATGCTTTGATAAAATCAGACAATCTAACTGTTATCAAAATTAGAGAACAAAGATTTTCGGAAAGCTTATCTGAGTTTACAATAGGCTCTATAAGCTAGTATATCAAACTGTGATCTTAGCAGAATACAAACTCTAGGGCCATTCTAGAATGAACTCTTTAAACAAAGAAACCACAACAGATTTCTCATTCGAAGAAAACATTCAGGAACGCCACTTTTCATTCTTTAGCCAAATTACATAGTTTAATATCAACATTAACCAACAAATCTTTAATTTTTCAATTAGTGCGACTTGAGACAAGTTTTCTCAGAATCTACAATAGATCATTGAGTTTAACTTTTCTCACAATCATACTATAAAGGTCAAACCTTTAACTAGCTCACATTGCTTTTGCTGCACAAACAATTTGCACATTTTATGAACTATTCATAACGAAATTTTAATCAAGTTCAAAACTTGATTGTAGTAAGCTACGAACAATTTTAGATCTATGGTTTAATGCTAACTTCCGAAATCGATACCAAATATCGCTCCCACTATAAGTTATAGGATAATTTTCTTCGATAAGAAAACAGCAGAACCAATAAGTATCAAATACTTTGTAAATGATTCTGACATCTTATTGAACTTATACGGAAGATGTCTAAGGGTCTATTCATCTTATTAATTATGTAGTTCCACTTATGGTTTATCATTCTTACATTTGACTTCAATAAGTCAAGTCTTTTCTACAATTGTCAACATCTGAGGTTAACATACCAAGTAATAAAATAATTTTATTGCTCGAGATCGTAGAAAAAATATTCTATCAAATAGAATACAATATTCTATTAAATAGAATAAATGATAAACCTTACTTGTACCTCTGAGGTGCAAGTACTTTCAATTATATAACCATTATACAAAAGAAAGATTCAAATCTCAAACCTTTTTAAGATTCGAATTTTCTACTTATACATATTATATACGTAACTGTAGAAACTGATGGAACAATAATTAAAAGGATGAATTAGTGTAACAGGAGCATAACCCCAAGAGTATTGAAACTAATTCGGTAACACTCAATATCAAACTAATCAAATCATATAAGATTCGATTTCTCTCACTGACCAATTTCATCACGATGGAATCATAGAAGAATAATATTGAGCAAGAATCATATTTATTAAATAATCTTAGAACTAATTGCCATAAATTCATATGTTTGATCATATCAAACATCCTTGAACAATTGAAAGATTCACGATGAATTTAAAATATAGTTTTCAACATTTCAAATAGAATATCTTTGAACCATTCAAAATATTCTATCAGCGTTTCATCAGAAAACATATTGAAAGTTCTCGAACCATTCAAGATGTTCAATATATATTCTTTTAGAAACACGCAACTAAGTCATGACAATTCATTAACTAAGTTACGAAGTAGAGAAAACTATCCGAGGTAATTTATAATTCATTAAACTACATACATCAAATGTATTAGTTTAATAAATCTGTGGTCCAATGACAATCATTGGTTAAATGAGATTTAATCACACCCTGAATATAATATTCATTAAATGGATAAGGATATGTGGTGTGAACTCGTATCAGACCATCTTTTACCATACAGAATAAGCATCTAATGCTTATGTGATAAAATCTAATAAAACACTGTTCTAAGTTATTTAGTTAACCGAATATTTTTCTTAATGTTTATCTATTCATCAATGACACTACTAGTCATATTAAAATATGTAACAATTATTTATAAAGAACAAGTAACTATCCAATAGTCACAAGTTTTGATATCAAATATCAAAATAATTATTAAATATTATTTTAAATAACTAGACGGGAGATCTAGTATCCAATACCTATAGTTGTCGTATTGTGAGAATCAATATTCTCACACACAACTATACACATCTCATTTCTTTAGCTTTATAATTTGCCTTCAATTATTCACAATAATTGCAAATGATTGATTAGCAAACTGTGTCAGACACGTGACTTCTAAAAGTCACTAAAGCCAAGAAACGTCATTATAAGATAAACAAATACCTAATGGGGTTTTCTTAATGCCAGTCAAGAATCTCGAGACATGAACTGATTCGTGTCAATTCTTACTGCACAAGAAACTATTCTCTCTAAACCGTTATATCCTAAAACATATATCTATTTAGATTACTTATCGTGACTTAGAAGCTAAGTCACTAACCATATTGATTTTCAAGAAAATCGGAACAGCAGTTCCCGATGGTTTAAACTAATCTAACAATATCCAAGTCTACTGTCATTCTAGAACCTAATAAAGAAATACGCAACCATAAGTAAAGTCAGAAAACATATTCAAGTAATATGTTATGCAGTGGATTATAAGTATAAATCTATTAAAAATATAGAATAAAGGAAAACAAAAGCAGCAATTTCCATAAAATTACACACTGCTTTAGTTATGGATTTTTAACCCAGCAGCGTCTCCCACTACTTTATGTAATACCGTAATCCCCAATAGAGAACGAGAATTCAATAATTAAATCGAATTCCATAGTGAGAGTAGGATCCCATGAATATATTTCGACTCACAGCTTTGGCACGATCTCGCCTACGTATATTCATTAGGTAGACAACTCATTGTCAATCACTCACCAGTGACTCCTGATTTTGGTCCTAACTTTTTCTCGTTATAACAGCTTTGGCACGTTCAGAGGGAGGCGTATCAAGGCTTCACTTGCCAATGACAAACTCAAGCTACCGATGTAGTCCTGACAGCTTTGGAACGTTCAGGATTTCCACTTTCACTTGAATTTGTCCAGTATCAATATACAACCGGCATGGATAAATTTCTATCAACTACACCCTCACTGCTTTGACATGATCTCAGATGCAGCCTAGAAAGTTACCTATAAATCGTATTGACAAGACGAACCAAGAAACATGCATCCAATACACGTTACTTTACAGCTTTATTTTAAGCGGGGATATTCCACAAGGAAGCTTTACTCTACATCAATTGCAGAATTTAATCTAGATCAACTTCTAAACAGTTCAATTCTACCTTAGAAAATATAACATAACCTAACCATTAAATTTCAGTTACGTTTCCTGTTAGCGTAAAACTGAAAAGTCAAGAAATATCTAAATTACATGCATGTGCGAACATCAAAATTGGATTACATATCATATATCAAACATGACTAATGTAATGGATGAAGCATCAGACCTGCTCTGATACCATTTTTGTTGGGGTTTTGGGCGAAGGACGCAGTGGAAGCGCGGTTTGGGCGAAATCATATTTTTAAAACCTTTTAAATTACCGAATAAATTATTCAATATCTAATATGAATAATTTATTTATAGTTCACTTAAACATATTTATTCGATATCAAAGAACGACATAAATAGTTAAGAAATGTCGCGAAACTTTTACGAAAATATTTTTCCGTAAAATGACATAAAATGCATTTTTGACCGAACCGACTACCCAATACACATGAGTTCATGGGCTGCCCAAACAGTGACAAATTCACTGTTTGGGAAGCCATCACCCGGTTGGCTCAAAAGTCACCCGGTAATGTCGTTTTTAACCGTTTTCGCTTATTTCAACTCCAAAATAATTTCCGGTAATTGTTCCAACACCCAAAACACATCCAATACATTCAATGACATATTTTTCATCACCAAGTTTCCAGATTTTCAGGTCAAAATAGTGAGCACAAAAACAGTCCATTTAACATGCTTTAAATCCAATTTTAGCAAGATTAATCTAGTTAATCTTAACACCAACCAAAGTCACCACACATGAACCACCCAAGGACAATTCTAGGAATTACAAGAGTGGTCATAATACTATAGAATGGCAAATTATCATCAAATGACCAAATTGAATAAATATTACAATAATATTATCCAATATCACTTCACATATGCATTTCACTTCCAAATCCATCCTCCAACACCAAAAGCCCCAAATTTACAAAATGAAGAAAACCTAGGATCAAACTAGATAATCAAGAACATGAAACATGCTTTCAAAGCTTAAGGGGATTGAAGATTACCTTTAATCTCTAAGTTTCCTAAGCCTTTTTCTTGATTTTTTTCTTCCTTTTCTCCTTGAATCATCAAGAACTATTTGAGAGCTTTTGGGAGAGGTAAGGTTCGGCCATGGTGGGTTATGAGAGAGAAAACAAAATTTTCAAGTTTAAAAACGTGCCCATGACCGACTCTATAAGGGTAATTTGGTCAATTTTATGTTTTAATTTCATTAAATTAAAATAAAGAAAAGATAAGCTTTAAGTTTTGGAAAATCAAATTTGCACACTTAAGCTTAATAAAATCATGTCATTTGTATCAAGAATAATTAAACATTTATCATAACAATTATGAAAAATGGATATTATTTAATTATTCAAATATTTAACATTTAAATATCTAAATAATTAATTAATATAATAATTATTATTATATATATTTTTTTATTTACATTAAATAACAAATACATATATTAATGGCATGTGTGAAAATCTCATTTGACAATTAATTAATTGTATATAATCAAATTATGTATCAAATACAAATACACAATAATTACGATTGACCAAAAATGCCCTTATGCATGTGTTTTCGTTTAACGGTTTAAATGATTCGAATTAACTCACTTAATCTGATGAAGTATTATGAATAATCTGTATTATTCATAACGTGTTGCCCAAGTTCTTAACGAGTACACTTCATATTGCGAGACTCTCTAAGTTTAAGTTTATCTGTCACGAAATCCAATTTCGTATCCATAATTCACCCACTCATGAATTATGATGACCACATATAATCTCGCTAAACTATGCAAGTCGAGGTCATTACATACGTATAATCCCTCCATCACAGGCTATCCATATTATACATGGGATATAGATAAAAATGTCGAATCCGTATGGTATAATATAGTCGACTTTCAATTTAGGATCTCTAAATAACACTCGGAACTAATTTTCGAAGTTATACCATGGTCATGGATTTACTAGATCGAAAACACGTGCATGATGCCTATGACCTGTACATAGGATTGACAGATTCTATCTTGATACGCACAGGTTATCATGAGCATCAGTCCACACCCAACGAACAGACGGAGGTCTGATCTAAATAGATCGGTGACGTGACTGCCATCAAAGTGTGGAATATAACTCATATATCCACAGTGGTATCTCAAGTCGAAGCACCACTATGCTCGCTCAACCCGAGAAGATTCCTATTGACGTTGGTGTACCATCTATTAGGAAATCTTCAGTGAGTCGTTCAGTGTCAAATAAACACCTACATGTCTATACGAGTCTCCCGAGACTCATGGTTCAACTGGATAAACCATCGGACCAAGTCACGATATACAACATGTACTGGTCTAAGCGGATTTTACTAACCAACCCGTGTTAGTAAATCTTGACCATGAACTTTACTTAAGGATGTGCAACTTATAGTGACGCATCCCAATGTCAATTACAAACTACGTTGTAACTGCGCACTACGTTGTAAATCCTAGGGTCTTTGTCTAATATACACGTATCACTAAATCAGATTTAGTTTCAATCTAATCATAATTAGATATCTAATTGCAATTATATCGAATATGTGTATAAAAGACAAGAGGTACTACTATTAAATAAGTAATATTATGGAAAAATGAATTGTTCGTATTTATGAATCGGACATAAATACGATCCAGATTGGCACTCCGAGCACCAACCCTAACAGTCAGGACCAAAATCATGAGTCACAGTGAGTGTAATTGACAATGAGTTGTCTACCTAATGAATATACGTAGGCGAGATCGTGCCAAAGCTGTGAGTCGAAATATATTCATGGGGTCCACTTCTCACTATGGAATTCGATTTAATTATTGAATTCCCATTTTTCGTTGGGGATTACGGTATTACGTAAAGTAGTGGGAGACACTGCTGGGTTAAAAATCCATAACTAAAGCAGTGTGTAATATTATAGAAATTTTCGCTTGTTTGTTTTCCTTTATTCTATATTGTTAATAGAATTAAAATTCTAATCCACTGCATGCATATTATTTTAATATGTTTTTCTGACTTCACTTATGGTTGCGAATTTCTAGAATAGGTTCTAGAATGTAAGTAGACTTTGATATTGTTAGATTAGTCAAAACCATCAGGAACTATTGTTCCGTTTTTCTTGAAAATAAGATGGTTAGTGACTTAGTTACTAAGTCACGATAAGTAATCTAAATAGATATCTGTTTAGGATATAATTGTCTTGGGAGAATAGTTTCTTGTGCGGTAAGAATTGACGTGAATTAGTTCATGTCTCCATATTCTTGACTGGAATTAAGAGAACTCCATTAGGTATTTCTTTATCTTATAATGATGTTTCTTGGCTTTATTGACTTTTAGAAGTCACATGTTTGCCACAGTTTCCTAATCAATTATTTACAATGTTGTGAATAATTAAAGACAAATTATAGAGCTTAAGAAATGAGATGTGTATAGTTATGTATAGAGAATATGGATTCTCACAATACGATAACTATAGTATTGGATACCAAATCTCTCGTATAGTTATTTAAAATAGTGTTTAATGATTGTTTTTAATATTTGATATCAGAACTTGTGACTATTGGATAGTTACTTGTTCTATATAAATAGTTGTTACATATTTTAATATGACTAGTAGTGTCATTGATAAGAAGATAAACATTAAGAAAAATATTTGGTTAACTAAATAACTTAGAACGGTGCTTTATGAAATTTTACCACATAAGCATTAGATGCTTATTCCGTATGGTAAAGGATGGTCTGATACAATATCACACCATATATTCTTATCCATTTAATGAATATTATACTCAGGATGTGATTAAATCTCATTTAACCAATGATCGTCATTGGACAACAGATTTATTAAACTAATACATTGGATGTATGTAGTTTAATGAATTAGAAATTACCTTGCATATTTTTCTTTACTTCCTAACTTGGTTAATGAATTATCATGACTTAGTTGCGTGTTTCTAAAAGAATATATATTGAATGGCTTGAATGGTTCGAGAACTTTCAATATGTTTCTGATGAAATGCAGATAAAATATTTTAAATGGTTCAAAGATATTCTATTTAAAGTGTTGAAAACTATATTTTAAAATTCGTCATGTGTCTTTGAATTGTTGAAGGATGTTTGATATGATAAAAACATATGAATTTATAGCAATTAGTTCTAAAGTTATTTAATGAATTTGATTCTTACTCAATATAATTCTTCTATGATTCCATCGTGATGGAATTGATCAGTGGGAGAAATCGAATCTTATATGATCTGATTCATTTCATATTGATTGTTACCGAATTAGTTTTCAATACTCTTGGGGATATGCTCTAGTAACACAAATTCATCTTTTTAATTAAGGTTCCATTAGTTTCTACAAGTTACGTATATGATATGTATAAGTAGAAAATTTGAATCTTGAAAAGTTTGAGATTTGAATCTTTCTGTTGTATAATGGTTATATAATTGAAAAGTACTTACGCCTCGGAGGTACAAGTAAAAGTTTATCATTTATTCTATTTAATAGAATATTGTATTGTATTTGATAGAATATTTTTTCTACGATCCCGAGTAATAAAATTATTTTATTACTTAGTGTGTAACATCGGATGTTGATAATTGTAGAAAAGACTTGACTTATTGAAGTCAAATGTGAGAGTGATAAACTATAAATCGAACTACATAATTAATCAGATGAAAAGACCCTTCGACAACTTCCGTATAAGTTCAATAGGATGTCAGAATCGTTAGCATAATATTTGATAATTAATGGTTCTGTTGTTTTCTTATCAAAGAAAATTATCCTATAACTTATAGTAGAAGTGATATTAGATATAGATTTCGGAAGTTAGCATTGAATCATAGATCTAAGATTGTTTGTAGCTTACTACGATCAAGTTCGGAACTTGATTGAGCTTTCGTTATGAATCGTTCATAAAATGTGTAAATTTTTTGCGCAGCAAAAACAAAGTGAGCTTGTTAAAGGTTTGACCTTTATAGTATGACAGTGAGAAAAGTTATACTCAGTTATCTATTGTAGATTCTGAGGAAACTTGTCTCTAGTCGCACTAATTGAACAATTAAAGATCTGTTGGTTAATGTTGATATTAAACAATGTATTTTGGCTAAAGAATGCAAAGTGGCGTTCCTGAATGGTTTCTTTGAATGAGAGATCCATTGTGGTTTCTTTGTTTGAAGAGTTCATTCTAGAATGGCCCTGGAGTTTGTATTATGCTAAGATCACAGTTTGATATACTAGCTTATAGAGCCTATTGTAGACTCAGATAAGCTTTCCAGAAATCTGTGTTTTCTAATTTTGATAACAGTCAGATTGTCTGATTTTATCAAAGTTTAGAGAATACATATGTGATAGTAGGGTCAGTGGGAGCATACAAATTTCTTTCTAGTGTTATATATCCTAACGACATTACCATTATTAATGTAATAATGAGATGTTTAGTAAGGTAAAAGGTTTACCTAAGTCTTATTTTCTCCGTGAAAGTAGTGGGAGTAGTCTCTATTACATTTGATATAAAGTTTCATATATGATATAAAACAAAGAGACTTGTTAGATACTCTCATTAGTCGTGCATTAGATATGATCTAATAAAGGACAGAATAAGACTATCTGTGTGACAGTTGGTATAACTGTTTGACAGTTAGTGTGTCTCTTGTATATAGTATTTATCTTTCGTAAAAGATGATTTCTTAGTTGAAAGAGAAATTGATTAGAATGTCTAATCAATCTTATGCATTATAGGATGATGACATAATGAATACTATATTATGTACGATTAAAGATATCAATTTAATTGTAATTGTTACAAATTATTTTGATATGATGTGGTCCATAAGATGTGTCTTGAAACATGTTTTTTATTATCTTTGAGATATTAAGAATGAGTTTCTTATTCATGGAGAATATAATCCGCAACCATTAGGGTCAAATTAGTTTTGAGTCTAATTATGACGTTAGATGGTCTATATCATATAAAGTCAGAAAAGATGTAGTGGGAGTGTCACCGTTGATTCTATTGAATCATTAGAATTAGTTGTAACTTATGAAGTATTGACTTATGAAATTATAAAGTGACCTTATAGATTAGAAGTTTTGATATTAGTGTTGTGCTTGCGGTTGTCTCATAATATTTGGATTTGATCTCTAAATATATAGACAACTTAGTAGCTTTAGCATAATATTGATATTGCATCTGAGTCATATTGATGTAGAACTTGGGTTCTATAAAATATTAATGATGATGGTTAAGGGAAACGATTGGGTTTGTTGGACAAACTTAATTTGTTATAGCGGGCTTACTTGTTGTTGCCTACCTTTTGATTGATGGGTGAGCTCTTGAGGGCCATGAGTATATGATACACATTGAGATATGTATATGATATCGTGGATTGGCACTAGAGCAAGTGGGAGAAATTTTTAGGGTTGGTGCTCAGAGTGCCAATCCGGATCGTATTTATGTCCGATTCATGAATACGAACAATTCATTTTTTCATAATATTACTTCTTTATTGGTAGCACCTCTTGTCTTTATATAAATATTCGATCTAATTACGAATATATATTTAATGATGATTAGATTGAAACTAAATCTGATTTAGTGATACGTGTAGTGCGAAGTTACAACATAGTTTTTAATTGACATTAGGAAGCGTCACTGTAAGTTGTATATCCTTAAATAAAGTTCCTGGTCAAGATTTACTAACACAGGTTGGTTAGTAAAAGCCGTTGAGACCAGTACATATCGTATATCATGACTTGGTCCGATGGTTTATCCCTATGAACCATGAGTCTCGAGAGACTCGTATAGACATATATGTATTTATTTGATAAACACTGAACGACTCACTGAAGATTTCCTAATAGATGATACACCAACGCCAATAGGAATCTTCTCAAGTTGAGCGAGCATAGTGGTCCTTCGACTTGAGATACCACAGTGGATATATGAGTTATCCTCCACACTTTGATGACAGTCACGTCACCAATCTATTTAGATCAGACTTCTATCTGTTCTTTGGGTGTGGACTGATGCTCATGATATCCAATGCGAATCAAGATAGAATTCGTCAGTCATGTGTACAGGACATAAGTATCCTACACGTGTTTACAATCTAGTAAATCCATGGTCGTTGTATAACTTTGGAAATGAGTTCCGAGTGTTATTTAGAGATCGTAAATATGAAAGTCGACTATATTATACCATAAAGATTTGACGTTCTTATCTATATCTCAGGTATAATATGGGTAGCATGTGACGGATGGATTATACATATGCAATGACCTCGACTTGCATAGTTTAACGAGATTATCTGTGGTCGTCATAATTCATGAGTGGGTGAATTATGGACATGAAATTGGATTTCGTGACGGATAAACCTAAACTTAGAGAGTCTCACAATATGAAGTGTACTCGTTGAGCACTTGGGCAACATGTTATGAATAATACAGATTATTCATAATACTTCACCGGATTAAATGAGTTAATTCGAATCGTTTAAACGGTTAAACGAAAACACATGCTTTAGGGGATTTTGGTCAATAATAATTAATGTGTATTTGTATTTGATACAAAATTTGATTTGATAAATATTAATTAATTATCGAATGAGACTTTGACACATGCCATTAATATATGTATTTGTTATTTAATGTAAATAAAAATACATATATAATAATAATTAAATTAATTAATTATTTAGATATTTAAATGTTAAATATTTGAATAATTAAATGATATTCTCTTTTCATAAGTGTTATGAAAAATATTTAATTATTATTGGTTATATGTGGCATATTTTAATTAAGCTTAATGTGTGCAAATTTGATTTGCTAACATAAAGCTTGATTTTATTTAATTGAATTAAATTGAGAAAATGACCATTTTGCCCCCTAAGTCGGTCAAGGCTTGTTTTTAAGTTAGAAATTTTTTTTTTTCTCTTTCATTCAAGCTTAGCATGGCCGAAACCCTTCTTCCAAAATACTCTCAAATTTGCTTGATGATTCAAGAAGGAAAAGTGAAGAAAATCAAGAAAAAGCCTAAGGAATTAAGAGAATTAAAGGTAATTCTTTATATCCCTAAGCTTAGAAAGCATTTTTCTTGTTCTTGAGCATCTAGAGAGATTCTAGGGTTTCTTCTTTTCTTAGAATTTGGGTGTTTTTGATTTGGAAGAAGGATTAGAAGGCCTGGTGCATGTGTGAAGTAGTATTGAATGATATTATTGTAATATTTGTTCAATTTGATCATTTGATGATATATTGCCATTCTAGAGTGTTATGACCACTCTTGTAATGCCTAGAATTTTTCTTGGGTGCTTCATTGGTGGTGGCTTGGATTGGTGGTGTGATTAATGTTAATAAAATTGGATCAAAGAATGAATATTGATATTTTTACTTTCTGGATCAGATCTGAAAAAAATATTTTTATGGTGATGAAAATTATGTCATATAAATGTATTGGATGTGTTTTTGGTATTGGAACAATTACCGGAAACTGTTTTGGAGTTAAAATATGCGAAAATGGCGAAAAACGATGTTACCCGGTGACTTTTGAGCCAACCGGGTGACGGCTACCCAAACAGTGAATTGGTCATTGTTCGGGCAGCCCATGAACTGCCCTAGTACTGTTGGGGCTGACCTGGGCATCCCTCATGTGTATTAGGTGGTCGGTTCTGTCAAAAACACGTTTTATGCCATTTTGCGGAAAAATATTTTCATAAAAGTTTCGCGATGTTCCTTAACTATTTATGTCGTTATTTGATATCGTATAAATATGTTTAGGTGAAATATGAATGAATTATTCATATTGGATATTGAATAATTTATTCGGTAATTTAAAAGTTTTAAAATTACGATTTCACCCGAATCGCGAGCTTCCGCTGTGCCCGTGCCAAAACCCCAACACATTGTACATCACATATACATGACAACCAAAAATGTGAAGAGATGAGTAATCAGTTGGCTTTCCGCTCCACGTCTTCATTGGTGTCTTCAAATCATTTGATGTTGATAAAGATCTATTTACAACATAATATATTGTATGAACTGCTTCTGTCCAAAAGTACTTTGGTAGACTAGCTGTTCTTAGCATAGTTCTTACTCTTTCCAGCACCGTTCTATTCATCCTTTCTGCCACCCCATTTTTTTGAGGAGTGTATGGTGTAGTAGTTTGCCTTTTGATGCATTCTTTCTAACAATATGCATCAAAATCCTTGCTGCAATATTCTCCTCCATTATCTATCCTTAAACACTTGGTTCTTTTTCCGGTTTCTACTTTAATTTGTGCTTTGAAGTTTCTGAAAACTGAAATCACATCTGACTTATTTTTGATCGGGTACACCCAACATCTTCTAGAAAAGTCATCAATAAATGATACAAAATATTTTTCTTTCCCCAGAGATTGAGCCGGTGTTTCCCAAACATCAGAGTGAATCAACTCTAAAATGGTTTTACTCTAAGCACTTCACTTACTGAATTTTAATCTATTTTGCTTACTTGCGACACAATGCTCACAAAATGATAGACTAACTTCTTTCAAGCCTGTGAGTAGATTTTGATTGACGAGAATCTTCATTCCATGTTTTGACATGTGACATAGTTTTTGGTGCCACAACATAGAAGCTTCCTCTCCAGAATCAAGTGATGCTACTGATGAAGTTGCTTCCTGAATCGAGTCTCCCAATAGCATATACGAGTTTGCTGAGATATTTTCAGCTTTCAAGTTAGTAAGTGCTCCTTTCACCATTTTTAATACCTCATTTTCAACAACGGTCTTGTATCCGAGGTCATCTAACTGTTCAACTGACAAAAGATTTTTCTTTATTCCCAAAACATGTCGAACATCTTGTACAATGCGGATGGTACCATCATACATCATTATTTTGATTGCTCTAATCCCAGTAATTTTCAAGGCATAATCATTGCCTATAAAAATTGATTCTCCAGAGACAGGTTCATAATGACAGAACCATTCTCTCCAAGAGGTCATGTGCCATGTTGCTACAGAATCAACCAACCATACATCACTAAGTTGTTTTCTTCTATTATTGGATACCATTATTACTTCACTGTAAAGTGCGTCACCTTCTTCAGAAGTACTTGCAACACATCTCTGAGATTTTGTTGCAACATGAGCTTTTTCTGTACCATTCTTTAGATTCCAACATTTTTTCTTGACGTGCCATTTCTTGCCACAGTTGTAGCATTTAACATTCTTCTTACTTTTTGATTTTGATCTGCCATGGTTTTGACTCCCACTTGAGCCATGTTCCGTTGATCTCCCTATTGTCATTGCCAATGCTTCTACTTGTTGCAAACTAGATGATCAATCTTCCTTATTTTTACACCTAGACTCTTTTTCCATAGCAGTAGCTGTAACTTCGTCAATGACTAGATTACCAGTGAAAATATTACTTGTTAAGTTGATGATAAGTTGATCATACGAATCAGGCAGACTTTGAAGTAGAAGCTCCGCACATTCATTTATTGATATACTATAATCCAACACAGTTAGTTGAGAAAATAGTGTATTCAAGTTGTTGATGATCCGTCATGGATGTGGACTCACTCATTCGAAGAGTGTAAAGTCTCATCTTTAAGAAGATCTTGTTGTGTACGTACAATTTGGTAAGTGCATCACAAACCTCTTTTGCAGTCCGCTTCTCTGCAACACTGGAAAACACAGAATCTTCTAAGGCTAGATGCAAGTTGCCTATAGCGTTGTCATCTATATCCTTCCATTTTTCATTAGTCATTTTATTTGGTCTCTCTTCAATTGCCGCAAAACAATTGTCTTTTCTCAAGATTGCTTTTATTTTAAGTCTCCATAGGGAAAATTTGATCCATTTGAACTTCTCAATTTCGAACTTTCTTGCCATCTTTCTGATGACGATCAGATTCTCACTTGAACCAGCTTTTACTATTTCACCATGAATAGTATCATATAAAATGCTGTATACATGAATAATATCGTATACGTGAATAATACTATACCGTATATGTGAACAAATTTCGTGAACAGTAACCCTGAACCTGAAGCGTTGATACCACTGTTAATGGATTGTGGGCTGAAACTAGCATGCAAGTAAAGTGAAATTGAGAATAATTGTTAGTTCATGAGGCGTTGTCTACCATATAACAATACAATAATAATTATGAGGCTTAGCCTATCATAAATATTAACAATAAAATAAAACAATGAGACACATATTAAACGTGGTAAAACCCTCAATGTGAGGGAAACATCCTCCAGCAAAAGTAGAAGGATTTCATTATAGTGAAAAGAATTTTACAACCTCTCTCTAAATACAATGAGTGAACAATCTCACACTATCTTAGAATAGGAGAATTACAACTTTCTCACAAACTCTCAAGAAGAAACTATATTTTCTCTCTTATAATACATATGATTTGGTTGAGAATGAATTGAAGAAAATAATGAAATGAAGTCTCTATTTATAGGTATAAGATTCACTGTGTAAATAATGAATTCTAATTTTTTATTATTTTCTACATGTGGGACCCACCCACATATTTTATTTATTTTTTCTTAATCATTGCACCGAAAGCTGTAAATGATTAGCAATTCAGAGCTATGATATCATCGTAGAATTTACATAACACAATATTTTTATGTGAGATTTCATATATTGTGATTCTTTGTATTGGCAACTTCTGTATTATTGAAGGTTCGAAGACTATTCAAGATTTTGTGCAGATGCAACTCAAGGAAGTTGAAGATAACATTAAAGAATCTTGCAATAAGACTGTTGACGGCTGATTTTGGTCTCAGGGCAATATGGGAATATTACTCCCGAGACAATCCTCCTTCAACGGTGAATTTGTTTGGTTATGGGGGACCAAAGGAAAATTTAGCGAAAAACAGATATAAACACACCAATCGACAAGGAGATTTAACGTGGTTCGGTGGATTTGATCCGACCTACGTCCACAGACAAAAACAGGATGATACTTTTTATTATTCAAATACTCTCCTCAGCCCCTTTTTCTTTTGTTTACAAGTCAGAGCTTTTTGATTCTGATCACTCTTTTTTTTTGTGATGCCCTTTTACACATACTCTGCCCTCCTATTTATAATAGTACAGAAATCAGACTCCTATTTGCATAAGAAATCCTAGTTGAACTCTGTCTTCTCCTCTTGCAAGGATTCCTAGTCTAATATTGCCTTCTCTTTTCTTATTCCTTTTCGGATTCTGACTTCATTTCCTTGTGAGAGTAGGATAATTTGTTTATCTCATCCGCAAGAATAGGGTGTCGTCATCTTGAGCGTGTCTCGCCATCTGGTCGGTCCTTATGAGGTCGGTCACGACAATCCTTTATGCTGCGAATGATGTTGTCGACCTGATAGTGCTCGGCTATCTCACCCCAAGTGATCGGTAGCCGGTCACAAAGTGCTCGGTATATATCTGTGTGGTTGGTCTGAAACCGTAAGGTGCTTGGATCATTAATATGGTCGGGTCGGCTTTATTGATTTCTCCTAATGGTAGGAATTACCCTTCTGTCCTCGCCGCGCTGCTTTAAATATCGTAATGCCTGAAAACACCATCAACATCTGTCCCCTAGTTCTCGGTTCCAACGATTGTGCAAGTTGGTGCCGGGAACTATATAGAGATGGTGTGCCAATTTACTCTGTTTGGAGGTCGACCCGGTGTTGAGAAATATTTTGTCGCCTCTTTCCAAACGCCTTTTCTTGAGACGCGCAACAGTCACGTCCGTTTAAATGCCTATCAAATCATCTTTAGGGTTTCTTCTGAGTTCGACACTTGTCAAACATCCGCCGGGTTCCCGCCAAAAAGGGCACGAATCGACCTTGTAGAGGCGTCTTCACAGTGTGCTGATCTCAACCGTCTGTTTAAACTTGGCAGACCTCTTTTGCAGACGACACTTGGCGTTCATCCGGGTTCCTCCTTAGATCCTACGGTCACGAGCGTCCTGGTCATGACTATAAGAAGGTGAGGCTTTCACTGTTCCATCTTTTTTCGGCAATTTCTCATTCTTTCCTGAAAATATCTCTGTGACTCGCTCAACTCAGTGTTCTCGGAGTTCAACCGCGGGCTTTCTTTTTCTTTGCTGCGAACATAAGGAACGGGCAAACTATACTGCACAACCTCCAGTTTTTTCCGAGAAGAACAAGTGAGTCCTCTGAACGACCTCTTCTAATTTTGTTCTGTGAATCTTGCTGTGTTTTTTTTAATGTTGCTAGGGAACGTCTTAAGTTTTTTTTGGATTTGGCTTTAAGGCACTTTTTAGAACCCACCTGTATTTAGCTAAGCCGAAAGAAACCTGAGTAGTTTCTTAGTTATAGACTGACTTCCCCTTCCTTCTTTGTTTTCCGGATATCAGGGACGTCTGACAGTAATTCTTCCCCTGAAAATCCTGCTAAAACCTCAACTCCCCTGCTGAAGAGCTCTCCTCGAGCTCGGGGGCACCCATTGTAGAAGACCTTGATACTACCCCTACTCCTTCTGAGATCGAACAAAATTCCTACCATCAAAGGGTTCCTCGGAAGGATCCAGAGTCCGGTGATCTTGGCTCGTCGGCTCTGGATATGAACCGTCCTTCCAAAATAACTGAAGACGACCTTGCCCTTCTTCGACAACGATATAATATTCCGATAGATATCGCCCTTGAAGTTCCTGGCCTGATGGATCGCGCTAGTCAACCTGACGAGGGATCGGTGGCACTTCTTCCTGTCTTTTTCGAGTGTGGGCTGCAGCTGCCTCTTCAACCTTATTTTGCTTGGATGCTGGCCGAGATGGAGATTGCTCATTGTCAGTTGAGTCTAAACAGTTGGAGGATTTTGGCCGGGTTGTATGTAGCTTGGCATCGGGCAGGACTCGGTGAGCCTTCTTTTGAAGAGGTGAAGAGGTTATACCGGCTGAAGGCCAATCCTAGGTCGTACCATGGATGGTATTACCTTTCCGCTTATGACAGCTAGTCAAACGTCGTCCAAAAGCTCCCTGACTCCAATAAGAATTTCAAAGACCTCTGGTTCTGGGCCACTGGGGATTGGGGACGGTCGCTAAGGTCGGATGAAGAGGAATTCTCGGTATTGGATATCTTTAGGGCGGGAGGTTAGGAGATCAATCTTCTAGTTTTCCTTAGTTTCCTTTTTTTTTTGTGTGGACTCTTACCCCTTCTTTTCTATTCCTCCTAGCCTGTTGGAGGGATGCTCCCAAGGTTTCCCATTAAGTCCGGAAACGGGTAGTCTGGGCTCGTCGGTATGCCGCCCACTGGAGGGAATTGGTTAATGATGCGGCCTTTGTTGAGTCGGGCCTTACTCGGACTGTCCCTTCGGAGGTCTCAGGTCGGATAGGTAGATGTCGCTGACTGTTTAGTTTGACTTCTCTGTTTGTTTATCATGTTTGATGTCTTTGCTGTATGCTTGGGTTCTGATTTCCTTCTCCCCCCTTTTTTGTAGGCATGTCAAAGAGGCCTAAGTTTCTTGAGAAGTTGGCTGGTACTATGAAGAGGGCTGGCCACGCCGAAACTGGAAGTTCCCGGGCGCAACCTGAATCCATTGCGGTTGGGAGAGCACCTCAAAGGAAGGTTCAGCCGGCTACTCGGGATCCATCCTCTCCATCTGGTGTGCAGTTACCAGAATCTGCTCGGTTGGTCAGTCCGCCGAAGCCTTTTAGGAAAAGGAGGCGTCAATTTGGGGCCGAGGGGGCTGAGTTGGAGGGGGAGGAGCCTGTGCAGGGCAAGAAGAAAGATGTCCGTCGGGGGAAAAAATCTTCTGAGGGCTCCTCTAAGAAGCGGAAAGGTTCCGTGATCCTCGGGGTGGATGACTTGGGAGAAGGCATCCGGGAGGCTACTTCCCATTTAGTGCCGGCTTTTAATGAATTGGCCGAGGTGATTCCCCCGGGGGAGGTTTCGAGATATGAGGATATCTCTCCCGAAGCCTTGGTGACCGAGATGAGCTCTCAAATGGCAAAGGTAGTTTTTCTCCTCCTCTTTCTGATTTTGGTTCTCGGTCTTCTTTATCTTATATCTTGACCCTTTTTTTTTTTGTTTTTGTTTTTGTGCAGGCTACTTATCTCATGGCCAAGAATAAGGACCTCCTTCTGAGTCTATTGTCCGAGGGTGGTCAGGCCAGAGACTTCAGAATCACCTTACGGAAGTGGAAGCTAAACTGGCCGATCGGGAGGAGGTGATAAAGAACCTTGAATCGACTGCAATTGAGAACTTCAAAACAAACAAGGCTCTCAAGGCTGCTGCCGGGTTGGAGCGAAAACTTGCCGACACTGCCCGGGAGGATTTGAAGGCTGCCCAATCTGAGATTGGCATTTTGAAAGCGAAGGTGTCAAGTGTTGAAACCAAACTGAAGGCCAACGATGAACAAATGGCACGGGCTCGGGATGATCTTGAGAGGAAAGAGGCCGAGCTTGAGGAGAGAGAGGCCGATCTTGAGACCGAGAAGGGCCATCCGCCTTGAGGGGGTTGGTGACTGTGCTGAACTGATACCGATGGTGCTGCCAAGTCTGAATATGGATCCTATTTATGCGGCCATCAGCTTTTGCAAGGGGGATATTTCTGAGGAGGAGTTCCGAAAATGGCTCCCTCCTCCTTCCGAGGAGGTGATGGATCCTGACCTGATTTCGGTGGTTCCGGCTTCCGGGGCTTCCCAAGAAGGACGACCTGATGTTCCTGCCTCCGGCGAGGATTGCCTTGAGATCCCTCCTCCCATCCCTGAAGCAGTGGTCTCTCATGCTGTCGAAGTTGAAGCCGCAGTTCCTCCTCCTGAGGTCGAGCCGATCCTCCCGCTGTCTGAGCTAGTTGAAGAAGATATTTCCGCCCCTGTGCGGGCTGAATGAGAAAGGGTAACCCGACCGGGGCCCTGTGTACACTTAACTTTTTTAATATCATTTTAAACTGTATTTTGACATATATATATATATATATATATATTTTTTTTATGTGTCATTCTTATCTCTTTCTCCTTTTTTTTTTTCTCTATGTTTCCTGTTATCCGAATACTTGAGGCCCTTCGGGGGTCAGCGTGAGCCGGAGGGGCATAACCCGACCCCGAGCTGAGTCGGTGGGACGTAACCCGACTCCGAGCTGAACAAAAGACTTGGGCTCTGGGGGAATGTTACCTCCCCATTTTGAAAGAAGACTGACTCGGTGGGACGTAACCCGTCCCCGAGCTGAGAAAGGCACTTGGACCTGGGGGATGTTACGTCCCCAGTCCAGGGCTTGACTCGGTGGGATGTACCCCGACCCCGAGCAGAGAAAGGAACTTGGACCTGGGGGATGTTACGTCCCCAGTCCGAAGGGCTTGAAACGGTGGGATGTACCCCGACCCCGAGCAGAGAAAGGTACTTGGACCTGGGGGAATGTTACATCCCCAGTCCGAAGGGCTTGACTCGGTGGGATGTACCCCGACCCGAGCAGAGAAAGGTACTTGGACCTGGGGGAATGTTACATCCCCAGTCCAAAGGGCTTGACTCGGTGGGGGATGTACCCCGACCCCGAGCAGAGAAAGGTACTTGGACCTGGGGGAATGTTACATCCCCAGTCCAAAGGGCTTGACTCGGTGGGATGTACCCCGACCCCGAGCAGAGAAAGGTACTTGGACCTGGGGGAATGTTACATCCCCAGTCCAAAGAGGATCGACTCGGTGGGACGTAACCCGACCTCGAGCTGAATAACCAAACGGCCTCGGCGGAACGAAATCCAACCCCGAGCCGAATAACCAAGCGGTCCTCGGCAGAACGAAATCCAGCCTCGAGCCGAATAAACAAGTGGCCTCGGCGGAACGAAATCCAGCCCCGAGCCGAATAAACAAGTGGCCTCGGCGGAACGAATAAACAAGTGGCCTCGGCGGAACGAAATCCAGCCCCGAGCCGAATAAACAAGTGGCCTCGGCGGAACGAAATCCAGCCCCGAGCCGAATAAACAAGTGGCCTCGGCGGAACGAAATCCAGCCCCGAGCCGAATAAACAAGTGGCCTCGGCGGAATGAAATCCAGCCCCGAGCCGAATAATCTTTGGGACTTGTATAGAAGGGAAGTGAATCAACCTTTTGAAGCCCTGCCAAATCTGGCATGGGCGTCCCTCTGCCAGACCGGCGAAAAACAAAAAATAAGATTCTGAAAAATAAAATCAAAAGGCGGGGGTGACTTAGCACCTATCCCATGATAAAAATGTTTTTTGCAAGCCAAAAATAACAACATGGACGCCTCAAAACAGCGTCCTGCCCGAGGTCTCCAAAACACAATTCTGAATCTTCCAATTCAGTGTCCCGGCGAACCAGGATTTGGATCAGTAGAGCGTTTGAATGGTGAGGGCACATCCTCTACACGTCGGGTCACTGGGGAGCCTGTGTATTGTATGAGGGCACCTCCTTACCACGCTGGAGCAGGCACACGCTACAGGGGCACAACGCATCCCCGTGCTGCGCCTCTCTCGGATCCAAATGATGAATGGATCAAAGAGTGTCCGGGATACTAAGGGTATATTCCTTCTTAGGTCCGGGATCACTGGAGCTAGCAATCGTCATGGGGGCCTCATCATCCCCCGTGCTATGCTTTTCTACAGATCCATTACATCGGGTAAGTGAGGATCAAAAGAGTGCTCGACACATTAAGGGCATGTTCCTCCTTATGTTTGGTAACACTGGAGTAAGCAATCGCCACGGGGGTATCATCCCTCCCCGTGCTATGCTTCTCACGGATCCTATGCATCGAGTATGTCCCTGAATATTATGAGGACCCCGAGCTTGAGAGACATTTGGTTCTGGGGGAATGTTCCGTCCCCAGGCCAATAAGCGTGACTCGGTGGGACGTAACCCGATCCTGAGCCGAATAATGAAGAGGCCTCGGCGGAATGTAATCCAGACCCGAGCCGATTAATGAAGAGGCCTCGGCGGAACGTAATCCAGTCCCGAGCAGATTGAAACATTAAGGGCATATCCCTCCTTATGTTATGCTTCTCCCAGATATATGTTCTTTGATTTTTTGTATGAAGTCGAATGATTCTGGTGTGACTTTGTGAACTTTTATGGTGGTAGCCGTGGTCGGGTAGTTTGCGATTTTTTGTGTTCTTTAGCTTTGGATCGTCGTTGTGAGCATGTCCTCTGGAGTTATGGTGTACGCAATAAGCCTTTTGGTTCCTTTTTGTCCGGGGGAAACCTTCTTGGGTCGGGTTCTACTAAGAGGCCTTTCCCCTGGATCTCCATGACAATTTGTCCCAGTGGTTTCTTTAGGGGAATGTAAGCATCTTCACCGACCACATGGTTTACTTGGGTTGGCGCCTTTCTCTCTTAGTTGTCTCGGTGTAGTGGTTTGAACTCCTTGTGCTTCGGGGTGGTTTTCTGGATTCTCTTTCTACACGGTGGGGGGCACCTTCTCTTGTGGTTCTTTCTCTGATGGTGTTCCCTTTTCGGGATATTTTTTCCTCGTTCTCTAATAAAACGAATTTTCGGGCCACCTCCAGGGCGGTGGCGTAGTCCGGGGTGTCTTGGATCCTTAGATGGGTCCATAGCCTCCCGAATTTCAAGGCTCCCTTCAAGCTTTCCAGGGCTTCGGGGGATTCATACCCTCCGACTTCGAGTACCATATTGTGGTATCTTTCAATAAATATTTTTAAAGGTTCATCGTCTCCTTGTTTCATAAGTCTTAGTTCTCCAATTGTCTTTCTGGGGACACAAGCCCATTTGAAGTTTCGTATGAATGACTTTCTGAGTTGTGCGAAGCTGCTGATACTTCTTGGGGCTAGGCTTCTATACCATAGAATGGCCGGTCCGGTTAGAGTTAAGGGGAATACTTTGCAAATGGCGTCCCCTGTTACCCATTGTACTTCCATTAGTAGGACGAAGCATTCGATGTGGGTTTTGGGATCGGTATGGCCTTTGTATGGCGCCATGGTTGGCATGCTGAATCTTTTTGGGAATTTCTCTGACCTTATTTCTTCTATGAGGGGGGACTCATCTTTGCCGTCCTGGGCATCCCCTCTGTCCGTATTGGGGCATACTCCCCATTTGGCCAGCTCCTCCCGTAACCAAGATTTCATACTGCTGTCTTTGGTTCCATGCCGCCTCCTGCGGTCTCCTTTCTTTCTGTTATCTTGGGAGTGGTGCTTCTCGGGGTCGGTATCTCCTCGTACCTCTTCGTCATATTCTTTCCCCCTTCGCCGGGTGTTGCGAGGGCCATCATAGGAGGGGTCTGGTGACGATTGGTCATCCTCTTCCTCCCACGTGTCCTCGGTCTGGGAATCTCTCTGCACCACCACAGATCTTACCCAGTAGGGACCCCTCCTCCGGGGTCTGTCGTCCTCACTTGTATCGGTAATTCTTTTTCCCTCTGCTGTTTCGTTCCTTCGTCGGCTAGTCCCGACCTCGAATTTTCCGTTGTGCACTCCTTCTACCTTTTCTAACCGGTCTACTATGGTTTTTAGCAGAATTTGGTTTTCCTCCCTTTCCTTCCTCAGGTTCTCCTCGATCTTCTCTATCCAATCCGCAGCCGAGTTCCCTGACGACTGGTGGTTTCCGCCTTCCGCCATTGTCTTACTACGCGAGTTGCTTTTTGTTGATTCCCCACAGACGGCGCCAACTGTTGACGGCTGATTTTGGTCTCAGGGCAATATGTGAATATTACTCCCGAGACAATCCTCCTTCAACGGTGAATTTGTTTGGTTATGGGGGACCAAAGGCAAATTTAGCGAAAAACAGATAAACACACCAATCGACAAGGAGATTTAACGTGGTTCGGTGGATTTGGATCCGACCTACGTCCACGGACAAAAACAGGATGATACTTTTTATTATTCAAATACTCTCCTCAGCCCCTTTTTTTTGTTTATAAGTCAGAGCTTTTTGATTCTGATCACTCTTTTTTTTTTGTGATGCCCTTTTACACATACTCTGCCCTCCTATTTATAATAGTACATAAATCAGACTCCTATTTGCATAAGAAATCCTAGTTGAACTCTGTCTTCTCCTATTGCAAGGATTCCTAGTCTAATATTGCCTTCTCTTTTCTTATTCCTTTTCGGATTCTGACTTCATTTCCTTGTGAGAGTAGGATAATTTGTTTATCTCATCCGCAAGAATAGGGTGTCGTCATCTTGAGCGTGTCTCGCCATCTGGTCGGTCCTTATGAGGTCGGTCACGGCAATCCTTTATGCTGCGAATGATGTTGTCGACCTGATAGTGCTCGGCTATCTCACCCCAAGTGATCGGTAGCCGGTCACAAAGTGCTCGGTATATATCTGTGTGGTTGGTCTGAAACCGTAAGGTGCTTGGATCATTAATGTGGTCGGGTCGGCTTTATTGATTTCTCCTAATGGTGTGAGGATGTTTTAATTTCTTTTATTATTATTATTATTATTATTATTATTATTTGGGGTAGTTAAGGAAATCGAGCGTGCAGCAAAGAATAAATGGTTTGAAATTTATTAATGAAAGCAGTGTGGAAGAGGACAATGAGATGCCTGAAATCTCATCATCTATTCCTTCTCTCTCCCCATGTGGTGAGTCTCAAAATAATATTTTGAATTTATTCTTAGAAATTGAAAATGGAGATTATGAAATCCAACGTCGTGATTGTGGTTGTTGAGCATATATAGAGAGAGATTTGGGACTTATTTTATATGTGATTTGATTTTTAATGATATTGTAAATTAGCTTATATTTGTTCGTTTGTGAGGTTTTCAGTCTGCTTAAATGAATGATTAAGTTACAAAATCTTAATTATAAATATAATTCTGTGATTAATATCTGTAAAAGTGTGTGGTTTCCATTAGGATATATTGTTAGTAACCATGAGAATGAGGAGTAAGAGAAGGAGGACATATAAAATTATTGATATTTATGTAATTTCGTAACATTTAGCTGAAAATTACACAATATTTTACTCCATATCGGAAAAGAATATTCAAGAGATTAAAATCAGGTAATATCTATTTGCTTGATTGCTTATTTATTTTCAACTTGTATGCTCGAAAACTTGCTAATAACTGGTGCTTCATGTGCTTGTTATAACGACTATAATTGATTTTTATTTTTTATTTTTTTATTTAATGTTTCTTCATATGCACTTACCTGGCTTTCTTTGAATGGTTTTCACGACAGTCCAGGGTGATTTTTACTAAAGCTAACAGACAAATCCTTTAACCATATATATTCTCACTGGAATAAGAAGGTAAATTTTATTGAACAATTCAATGAGAAGTTATTTTTGTTGGACTAATTGATGAGAGCTAATGTGGTCTGCCAATAAATTGTCCATGTGTAAATAATAAAGCTTTGTTTTGCACTACATTTCAAAAATTATCTTTAATAGCTTTGCCGGATTCTTGTAAGGCATGCATTTGGATGAATAATTGAGGATTTATTTGAGTTCATTTCTAATTTATCAGATTTTTATTTGGTGTTAAGCAGCTACTGCCGAATTGCTCATTTTTCCTAGAGGTGGCAAAACGAATCAACCAATCGAATTTATATCGAATCCTAAACGAATCGAATCAAAATGGAATGGATTCGTATTCGAATCGTTTATTAAACGAATCCTAATTTAGTAATGATATTATCCAATAATATAATTTACCATAATTTATTTACATTATTTTTTCATAAATATATACATATGAAATATGTAATTAATATATTTAATAAAAATACTTCACCAAATATCGACAATATTATTTTTCTATAGTAATTAGTCATAATTTCTCGAATCTTAATTGAAAAATAAAAATAATTAGTAAAAGAAAATAATAAAACGAATGCTAAACGAATAAACGAATTAATGAACGAATCGAATCGAATTGACCCATTTATTAAATGAATTTATTTTTTCAAACTCATATTTGTTTTATGTGATTGATATTTGATACACTCTTTTAGGTAATCATCAAGATATTTCAAGTTACATATTGTGGTCAACTGACGTTGTTTAGTTTTATTATATAATCTACTAACTACTTTGTTATAAATATATTGTTGATTTTTATTTTGATTATACTGATAAATTGAAATTTCACCCTGAGGCACGTATCTTATCCATCTTCATCCTTTTTGGACATGGCCTACGACCAGCCTAATAAACATATGATATGATTCACCATTTTTATCATTGCCATATGCTTGTTTGAAGCTATAGATCATACAGTAGCAGTTGCAAGTGAGCTGATCAAGACGAGAATTGTCTTATAAGGGAGCAAATTAAATCTCAGTTAATCACCAGGATTAAGTGACTAGTATAATTTGTTGACGGTGGATTTTGGTCTCGGGGCAACGTGGGAATATCACCTCCGAGGTAATCCTCCTTCAATAGTGAATTTGTTTGGTTATGGGGGACCAAAGGCAAACTTAGCGAGAGACAGATAAACACACCAATCGACAAAGAGATTTAACGTGGTTCGGTGGATTTTGGATCCGACCTACGTCCACGGACAAGAACAGGATGGTACTTTTTATTACTCCAATACGCTTCTCAGATCTTTTTGTGTTTACAAATCAGAGCTTGATGATTCTGATCACTGATTTTTTTTTTATGATCCCTTTTACACATACTATGCCCTCCTATTTATAATAACACAGAAATCAGACTCCTATTTGTGTAAGAAATCCTAGTTGAACTTTAGTCTTCTTTCCTTGCAAGGATTCCTAGTCTGATTTTCCCTTCTCTTTTCTTATTCCTTTTCGGATTCTGACTTTATTTCCTTGTGAGAGTAGGATAATTCGTTTTATCTTATCCGCAAGAATGGGGTGTCGTCATCTTGAACACGTCTCGCCATCTGGTCGGTCTTCATGAGGTCGGTCATGGCAATCTTTTATGCTGAGAGTGTTTCTGCCGACCTTATAGTGCTCGGTCATCCGAATCAAAGTGGTCGGTCTTTACATGTTGTGGTCGGGTCGGCTTTGATGATCTTGACCAGTCAGGGAATTACCCTTCTGTCCTCGTCGTGCTGCCTTAAATGTCATAGTGCCTGAAAACACCATCAACATCTGTCCCCTAGTTCTCGGTTCCAACAAGTGTGCAAGTTGGTGCCGGGAACTATATAAAGATGGTGTTTCTGATTTGCTCTGTTGGAGGTCGGTCCGTGTCGAGAAATGTTTTGTCGCCTCTTTTCAGCGCTTTGTCTTGAGACACGCAACAGTCACGTCCGCTTAAATGCCTATCAAATCAACTTTAGGGTTTCTTCTAAGTTCGACACTTGTCAAACATCCGCCCGGGTTTTTTCTTTTCTATGCTGCGAACATAAGGAACGGGCACAACCGTACTGCACAACCTCCTGCTTTTTCCGGAAGAACAAGTAAGTCCTCTGAACGACCTCTTTCCTTTTTTTTTTGTGTTTATGAATCTGTGTTTGCTGTTCATTTTTTAGTGTTTGCTAGGGAAAGATTTATGGTTTGCTGGGTTCCCTTTAGGGCACTTTAGAGACCACCTGTTTTAGCTAATCATGGAAACCGTGAGTAGTTCCTTTTAGCTATAGACTGACTTCCCCTTCCTTCTTTGTTTCTCTGGGTGTCAGTGATGTCTGACAGCAGTTCCTCCCCTGAAAAGCCTGCTAAAATCTCAACTCCCCCTGCTGAGGAGCTCTCCTCGGGCTCGGGGGCACCTAGTGTAGAAGACCTTGACACTACGCCTACTCCTTCTGAGATCGAACAGGACTCCTACCATCAGAGGGTTCCTCGGAAGGACCCAGAGCCCGGTGACCTTGGCTCGTCGGCTCTGGATATGAACCGTCCTTCCAAAATAACTGAAGACGATCTTGCCCTTCTTCGACAACGATATAGTATTCCGATAGATATCGCCCTTGAAGTTCCCGGTCCTATGGATCGCGCTAGCCAACCTGACGAGGGCTCGGTGGCACTTCTTCCTGCCTTCTTTGAGTGTGGGCTGCGGCTGCGGCTGCCGATTCAACCTTATTTCGCTTGGATGCTGGTCGAGATGGAGATCGCCCCCTGTCGGCTGAGTCTAAACAGTTGGAGGATTCTGGCCGGGTTGTATGTAGCTTGGCATCGGGCAGGACTTGGCGAGCCTTCCTTTGAAGAGGTGAAGATGGTATATCGTTTGAAGGCCAACCCAAAGGCTCATCATGGTTGGTACTACCTTTCCGCTTACAACAGTTCGTTAAATGTCGTCCAGAAGCTCCCTGACTCCAATAAGAACTTCAAAGATCTCTGGTTCTGGGCCACTGGGGATTGGGGACGGACCATGAGGTCGGATGAAGGGGAGATCTTGGTACCGGATATCTTCAGGGCGGGAGGTTAGGAGACCGACCCTTTAGCTTCTCTTCCTTTATCTTTTCTTTGTTTGGATTCTTACCCTTTTTCTTCTATTCTTACTAGCCTGTTGGAGAGATGCTCCAAAGTTTCCATCAGGTCCGGCAGCGAGTATTCTGGGCTCGTCGGTACGCTGCTCACTGGAGGGAATTGGTTAATGATGCGGCCTTTGTTGAGTCGGGCCTTACTCGGACCGTCCCTTCGGAGGTCTCAGGTCGGATAGGTAGATGTTTGCTGACTGTTTAGTTTGATTCCCCTGTTTATTTTAAATGTTTGATGTCTTTGTTATAAGCTCGGGTCCTGACTTCCTTCCGCCCCTTTTTTGTAGGCATGTCGAAGAGGCCAAAGTTTCTCGAGAAGTTGGCCGGTACTATGAAGAAAGCCGGTCATGCGGAAACTGGAACTTCCGGGGCACAACCTGACCCTGCTGGGGCAGAGAGGGCGTCTCAAGGGAGAGTTCAGCCGGTTGCTCGGGGTCTATCTTCTTCTGGTGCGCAGTCGTCAGGATCTGCTCGTCTTGTCAGTCCGCCGAAGCCTCTTAGGAAGAGGAGGCGTCAGTTCGGGTCAGAGGAGACCGAGTTGGTTCAAGAGGAGGAGGATGATCCTGTCCCGGGCAAGAAGAAAGACGTTCGTCGGGGGAAAAAATCATCCGTGGGCTCCTCCAAGAAGCGAAAGGGTCCTGTAATCCTCGGGGTGGATGATTTGGGAGAAGGCATCCGGGAGGCTACTTCTCATTTAGTGCCGACTTTCAATGAATTGGCCGAGGTGATTCCCCAGGGGAGGTTTCGAGATATGAGGACATCTTGCCCGAAGCTGTGGTGACCGAGATGAGCTCTCAAATGGCAAAGGTAGTTTTATTTATTTATTTATTTTTATTTTTTTTGACTTTGGTTCTCGGTCTTCTTCATATCATATCTCGACCCCTTTTTTTTTGTTTTTTGTGCAGGCTACTTACCTTATGGCCAAGAACAAAGACCTTCTTCTGAGTCTGTTGTCCGAGGGTGGTCAGGCTCAGAGGCTTCAGAATCGTCTTACAGAAGTGGAAGCTAAACTGGCCGACCGGGAGGAGGTGATAAAGAATCACGAGGCGACCGCCATTGAGAACTTCAAAATTAATAAGGCTCTTAAGGCTGCTGCTGCGCTGGAGCGAAAGCTTGCCGACAATGCTCGGAGGACTTGAAAGCTGCCCAATCCGAGATTGGCGTTTTGAAGGCGAAGGTGGCCAGTGTTGAAACCAAATTGAAGGCCAATGATGAACAAATGGGCGGGCCCGGGATGATCTTGAGAGGAAAGAGGCCGAGCTCGAGGAAAGAGAGGCCGATCTTGAGGCCGAGAAGAGGCCATCCGTCTTGAGGGGGTTGGTGATTGTGCTGATTTGATACCGATGGTGCTGCCAAGTCTGAACATGGACCCTATTTATGCGGCCATCAGTTTTTGTAAGGGGGATATTTCTGAGGAGGAGTTCCGGAAATGGCTCCCTCCTCCTTCCGAGGAGGTGATGGATCCTGACCCGATCTCGGTGGTTCCGGCTTCCAGGGCTCCCCAAGAAGGACGACTTGATGTTCCTGCCCCCGCGAGGACTGTCTTGAGATCCCTCCTCCCGTCCCTGAAGCAGAGGTCTCTCACGCTGCTGAGGTTGAAGCTGCAGTTCCTCCTTCTGAAGTCGAGCCGATCCTTCCGCTGTCTGAGCAAGCTGACGAAGAGATTCCTGCTCCTGTGCGGGCTGAATGAGAAAGGGTAACCCGACCGGGGCCCTATGTATACTTTAATTTTTTGTAATAACCTTACAAGTTGTATTTTGGCATGCATATATATATATATATATATTTCTGTGTATTTCTTATCTCTTTCGCCCTTTTTTTTTTCCTTTATGCTTCTTGTTTGTCTGAATATTCTGAGACCTTTCGGGGGTCAACATGAGCCGAGGGGCATAACCTGGGTCCGAGCTGAGAAAGGAACTTGGACCTGGGGGAATGTTACGTCCCCAGTCCAAAGGGCTGACTCGGTGGGACGTACCCCGACCCCGAGCTGAGAAAGGAACTTGGACCTGGGGGAATGTTACGTCCCCAGTCCAAAGGCTGACTCGGTGGGACGTACCCCGACCCCGAGCTGAGAAAGGAACTTGGACCTGGGGGAATGTTACGTTCCCAGTCCAAAGGGCTGACTCGGTGGGACGTAACCCGACCCCCCGAGCTAGATAACCAAGTGGCCTCGGCGGAACGAAATCCAGCCCCGGCCGACTATCAAGTGGCCTCGGCGGAACGTAATCCAGCCCCGAGCGACTATCCCCTGGGACTTATTCAGAAGGGAAGTGAATCAACCTTTGAAGCCCTACCGAATCTGGCATGGGCGTCCCCCTACCAGACCGGCGGAAAACAAAAACAAGTTTCTGGAAAATAAAAAGGCGGGGGTGACTTAGCACCTATCCCAAAATAAAAAACGTTTTGCAAGCATAAACAATACATGGATGCCTCAAAACAGCGTCCCGTCCGAGGTCTCCAAAACACAATTCTGAATCTTCCAATTCAGTGTCCCGGCGAACCAGGATTCGGATCAGAAGAGCGTTTGAATGGTAAGGGCACATCCTCTACACGTTGGTTCACTGGGGAGCCTGTGTATTGTATGAGGGCTCCTCCTTACCACGCTGGAGCAGGCACACGCCACAGGGGCATAACGCATCCCCGTGCTGTGTCTCCCACAGATCCGGATGATGAATGGATCAAAGAGTGTCCAGGATACTAAGGGTATATTCCTCCTTAGGTCCGGTATCACTGGAGCTAGCAATCGTCATGTGGGTGTCATCATCCCCCGTGCTATGCTTTCCCACGGATCCATTACATCGAGTATGCCCCTGAGGACCCGAGCCAATAGAGATACTTGGTTCTGGGGGAATGTTCCGTCCCCAGTCCAATGAGTATTGACTCGGTGGGACGTAACCCGACCCCGAGCCTAAAACGGCCTCGGCGGAACGAAATCCAGCCCCGAGCCGAATAAACAAACGGCCTCGACGGAATGAAATCCAGCCCCGAGCCGAATAATGAAAGGCCTCGGCGGAACGTAATCCAGCCCCGAGCCAAATAATGAAGAGGCCACGGCGGAACGTAATCCAGCCCCGAGCCGATCGAAACATTAAGGGTACATTCCTCCTCATGTTATGTTTCTCAAAGATCTGTGCTCTCTTGTTTTTTTGTATGGAGTCGGATGATTCTGGTGTGACTCTGTGCATTTTTGTGGTGGTATCTGTGGTCGGGCAGTTGCGAGTTTTGTGTTCTTTAGCTTTGGATCGTTGTCGTGAGCATGTCCCCGAGTTTTTTTTTTTGAATATGGTTTCGTAAAGTTTTATTTGAGAGTGTTTGGAAACAAGAAAGTTTTTTATTCATGCTCGGGGACATACTGCCCTTCTTACAGCTCTCTGTGGGTCATTTTGAGAGAGGCTTTATGTATTTGGATCCCTGTCCTTTTTGCTGTAAACAGATAGGAGGAAGGGAAAGATTACTGGAAGTATTTCCTCAACATCTCAGCGTTCCATGGCTTTTTTAATCTTGTGCCGTCCAGTCGCTCTAGGATGTACACTCCCGGTTTCACCACTTTTACCACCTTGTAGGGCCCTTCCCATTTGGCGCCCAGGGAGCCCTCCTCTGGCTTTCGAGTATTTAGGGTGACCTTTCTTAGCACCAGGTCGCCCGGGATGAAAGTGCGTGTTCGAATTCTTTTATTGTAGAAGCGGGCCATCCTTTGTTGGTAGATTGTTGTTTTCATGGCCGACCTTTCTCTCTTTTCTTCGATCAGGTCGAGGTGGTTTCTGATAAGTCCTTCATTCTGTTTACTCTCGTAGTGCTGAACCCTATGGGAGGTCACTCCGATCTCTGCCGGGATGACAGCTTCATATCCGTATGCTAAGGAGAACGGGGTTTCTCCCGTGGAGTCCTTATAGGTTGTCCGGTGCGCCCATAGTACCTCTGGTAGTTCCTCGACCCATAGGCCCTTGCTGGATCCAAGCCGAGCTTTTAGGTTGGCCTTGATGGTTTTGTTTGTCGCCTCGACTTGGCCGTTTGATTTGGGATGGGCTGGTGTGGCAAATCTTAGGGCAATCTGGAGGTCCTCGCAGAGTTTTCTGAAACCTTTGCTGTCAAATTGCTTCCCGTTGTCTGTGATGATGGCTCGGGGAATCCCGAACCGGCAGACGATATTTTTCCTCAGGAATTCAGTGGCTCTTTTCTCCGTTATGGTGGATAATGGCTCTGCCTCCACCCATTTGGTGAAATAGTCTGTGGCCACGATGGCATACTTCGCCTGCCCTTTCCCTTGTGGCATTGGTCCAATGATGTCCAGTCCTCACTGGGCGAATGGCCAGGGACTGAGTATCGTGGTCAACTGTTCTGCTGGTTGGTGGTGGAGGTTTGCGTTTTTCTGACATCCTTCGCACTTGCGGGCCACTTCTATGCCGTCCTGGTGCATGGTCGGCCAGTAAAAACCTTGTCTTAAGGCTTTGAAAGCAATTGAGCGACCTCCGGTGTGCCTTCCGCAGATGCCCGTATGTATCTCTCTGAGCACATAATTTGCCTCTTCTTCGGCAAGACATCTTAAGAGGGGGACTGAGTAACCCCGTCGGTAAAGTACCCCGTCGATTAGGGAGAATTTGGTGCTTTTGTACCTTAACTTTCTGGCCTCTATTTTGTCCTCTGGTGTTTCTCCCGTTTCCAAGTATTTTCTGATGGGTTGCATCCATGATGCTTGGCTTTCTTTATCTAGAACTTCCACTTTAGATTCTCCCACGCTTTTTTCCCGGATGTAAATCAAGGGGATTATCCTGGGGTGTTCGGCTTTTGTTGAAGAGGCGAGCCGTGCCAGGGAGTCTGCCTCACAATTGTCTTCTCGGGGGATTTGTTCGAAGCTTACATCTCCCATCTTCCCTGTTAGCTTTCGTACTTCGGTCAGGTAGGCCATCATACTAGGCTCTTTCGCTTGAAATGCTCCTTTCAGTTGCTGAACGGCTAACTGCGAGTCACTCCTTACTACCACATTTTGGATCCCTAGCACCGTGCATAGTCTCAAACCGCCCAGTATTGCTTCATACTCTGCTTCATTGTTGGTTGCTATGAAAGCGAATTTCAGGGCGAGTATGATTTCTTCTTATTTGTCGCTTTTTAGGATGACTCCCGCCCCATTGCCTTGTGTGCTGGCCGAACCGTCTACGGACATTTCCCATTTGTCCTCGTCTATAGCCAGGGTCTGGGGGTCGGTACATTCGGCGACAAAATCTGCCAAGGCTTGTCCCTTACTGCTGCTCTTGGGAGATAGGCGATGTCATGTTCACTTAGTTCTACCGACCACTTTACTAATCTGCCGGAAACCTCTGGTCGCTGCAGAATTTGTTTTAGGGGGTGGCCGGTGTATACCCTGATAGGATGGGCCTGGAAGTAAGGCCGTAATTTTCGAGCTGCCGTAACTAGTGAAAGGGCGACTAGTTCGTGTACTGGATACCGGGTTTCAGCGTCTAAGAGGGATTTGCTGATATAGTAGACAGGCTTCTGGATCTTGTCGGTTTCCTGTATCAGTACTGAACTTACTGCTCGGTCCGAAACAGCCAGATATAGGTATAATGTTTCACCTGGGAGTGGTTTAGCCAGGAGTGGGGGCTGCACCAGATACTGTTTCAACTGCTGGAAGGCTTCTTCGTACTCTGTCGTCCAGTCGACATCCTTTTTTTGCTTTTTGGATTACTTTGAAGAAAGGGTGGCATTTGTCAGTTGCTCGTGATATGAACCGTTTGAGCGCGGCCACTCTACCGGTCAGACTCTGTACTTCTTTTACTGTTTTAGGAGACTTTAGGGCCAGTATTGCCTGGATCTTCTGTGGGTTTGCTTCAATTCCTCGGGCACTTACCATGTAGCCTAAAAACTTCCCTGAAGCTACCCCGAAGGTACATTTTTCCGGATTGAGTTTCAGGTTGTGTTTTCTTAGAAGCTCAAAGGTCTTTTTTAGGTCGTCCATGTGGTTGTTTGGTTCTTTTGACATTGTTATCATGTCATCGACATAAACCAGCATTGTAATGCCGATGAGTGGTTTGAAAACTTTGTTTACCAACCTTTGGAAGGTGGCCCCAGCGTTTTTTAGCCCGAAGGGCATCACTTTATAGCAGTAAAGCCCCTGATCTGTGATGAAGGTTGTCTTCTCTTCGTCTGCCGGGCACATTTTGACCTGGTTGTATCCGGAGAAAGCATCCATGAAGCTCAGTAAGATTTGTGCATTAGTTGACCGTTTCTATAGTGGGTTGAGGGAGTTCAATCAAAGCATTGTCATAAACCCGCATGAGAACGATAGTTGTATATCCTATAGAAGTTGCCTCTTTATGCTTTTGATAACCACATGCATATTAAATCTCATACATCGCACGCAACTCATGCATACATGCATCATATTAATCCTCTGTGTCTTAAAAGCCATCATAGATATCCGTTGGGTTAGAGATAAAAGAAGAATTTTCACAGAAGAGTTTAGCAAATATGGATAGCGAGGGAAAGGAAATCGAGAAACAGAAAACCTTATGGCAATGATAGAAAAGACCATTAGGGGGCCTTCAAAAAAAAAAGGAGAGAGAAAAAAAAAGAAAAAAAAAAGAAAAAAAAGAGAAAAAGAAAAAAGAAAAAAATAAGAAAAAAGAAAAATTGTTTGTTTTTAGTCCTTGATAGTTAGACATAAGTCCGATGATGAAATCGTTTGCCTTAGGATGAAATCTTAGAAACGATAAACCCTTGATGCGCTTTTATCTGATGCTTTGAGTAATTGATCTACGTTAGACTCGTAGGCACTTGATTATGGTTCTTAGCGGTGAAAACCTGAGTAGTTAGCAAGGTGACTAGTTGAAGAAATTGTAGGTCGGTGAATGACCGTTTGCTTAGATGTCTATCTTGATTTGCTTATGTTATGATGTGTGGTATGGTTTAAAATGAAAGAAAAGTCTCTAAAGAAAAAAGAATTGAACCACCTATAACCGATAAGCGTGAAGCTACCCATGGGAGAGTATTAGGACCACCATGGGGAGAAATGCTACCTTAAAGGGTAGGTGTGTTGAAAAAGAAAGAAAGAAAAAAAAAAGAGAAAAAGAAAATAAAAGAAAAAAGAAGTTCAAAATGAAAAGAAAAAAAAAGAGACAAAAGAGAAATAAAACCATATCACATTGAGCATGAAAAAGCAATTGCAGAGCCTAACTGAGACATCTAGGTTGGTTTGACCCATCGATCCCAATTTTTGAAATGAAATCATCGAGTTAGCTTACCTAAGGATTAAGCTTTGAAAGAACATTTGCACACACAGACTTTGAGTCTGGCATAGATAATTTGTTCAAAGACTTGGATTTGAGTTGCATCGAATGTTTTGAAGGTTCTCTGGTTTCATTATTGAGCATTCTTTGAGGACAATGATATGTATAACTATTGAGACTATTTCGTAGCATGTAATATAGTATGATGATATGGAAGGCCCCACCATATGGTTCACCTTGACCAAGTGCAAACAGCGGAGAGCAGAAAGCTAAATCAAGACTGGGGGCGACCAGTCTACCACCTCGTGAATAAGAAGTATAACAAGAAATTGAGCCATGAGACCAGAGAGAAGGCTGAGCAATCACTTGGAGAACTGGCAGAAGACCTAACCTAGCGGGATAGGAAAATCATTCATGCATGCATGCATACACGTAACATATTTTGCATTCTTTTTTGTGTTTATTTTGTTTTTCACAGGTTTCAAATAAGAAAAAGAGAAAGCGGCAAAGACAAGCCCACCAGAATCAGCAACATACGAGTAGTAGTTTTGGGGTTGAGGCCCACGTCAGTATCATTCTGGAGGCGAGGCCCACATCAGTTTTAGTTTGGGGTCGAGGCCCGTATCAGTATTCGTTTGGGGATGAGTCCCGGGGTTGAGGCCCACATCAGTATCAGTTTTGGGGCAAGGCCCACTTCAGTTTCAGTCTGGGGGCGAGGCCCACATCAGTATCAGTTTGGGGCGAGGCCCACATCAGTATCAACTCAGGGTCGAGGCCCACTCTATCACCGGTTTGGGGAATGAATCCCAGGGCCGAGGCCCACATTGTTAGAATTTGGAATGAACCTAGGGAATGAATCCGAGGGCCGAGGCCCACGTCGTCAAAATTTGGAAAGAATCCGAGAATGAATCCTAGGGCCGAGGCCCACGCTGTCAGAGTTTTGGAATGAATCCATGAATAAATCATAAGGAAAGGCCCAAATTATTATCAGCATTAGTTTTGCCAGGTATAGCACTCTGGGGGCGAGGCCCACATTATTATCAGCATCAGTTTAGCCGGGTATGGCATTCTGGGGGCGAGGCCCACATTATCATCAGCATCAATAGCAGGCTTTCCGGGTATGGCATTGTGGGGGCGAGGCCCACATTGGTTCGGTATCAGTTCTGCCGGGTATGACATTCTGGGTGTGAGGCCCACAAAACATCAGATTAGTTTTGCAAGGTACGGCACTCCGGGTATGGAGACATCAGATTAGTTTTGCCAGGTACGGCACTCCGGGTATGAAGATATTTCGGCGACACCCTAGGTACGGGGTTAGCACGCCAGGTATGACATGTGGACTATGTGGATTATGTGGACTACCGATGACTACCGAGGAGTATGTGGACTACCGTGGACTACCGAGGAGTATGTGGACTATGTGGACTACCGTGGACTACCGTGGAGTATGTGGACTACCGTGGACTACCGTGGAGTATGTGGACTACCGAGGAGTATGTGGACTATGTGGACTACCGTGGAGTATGTGGACTACCGTGGACTACCGAGGAGTATGTGGACTATGTGGACTACTGTGGACTACCGAGGAGTATGTGGACTATGTGGACTACCGTGGACTACCGAGGAGTATGTGGACTATGTGGACTACCGTGGACAACCGTGGAGTATGTGGACTACCGTGGACTACCGAGGAGTATGTGGACTATGTGGACTACCGTGGACGACCGAGGAGTATGTGGACTCTGTGGACTACCGTGGACTACCTAGGAGTATGTGGACTATGTGGACTACCGTGGACTACCGTGGAGTATGTGGACTACCGTGGACTACCGAGGAGTATGTGGACTACCGTGGAGTATGTGGACTATGTGGACTACTGTGGAGTATGTGGACTATGTGGACTACCGTGGACTACCGTGGACTACCGAGGAATATGTGGACTATGTGGACTACCGTGGAGTATGTGGACTATGTGGACTACCGTGGAGTATGTGGACTATGTGGACTACCGTGGAGTATGTGGACTATGTGGACTACCGAGGACTACCGAGGAATATGTGGACTATGTGGACTACCGTGGAGTATGTGGACTATGTGGACTACCGTGGACTACCGTGGAGTATGTGGACTATGTTGATTACCGAGGAATATGTGGACTATGTGGACTACCGCGACACCCTAGGTATGGGGTTTAGCACGCCAAGTTTGGCATTGTGGACTACCGCGACACCCTAGGTATGGGGTTTAGCACTATCAACTCAGCACAGAAGGCATACCAGGTGGCAGCTGGCGAGCCAGGTAAGTGAAAATGCATTGCATGTACTTTGATAGGATTGTCATTGTCACACACTACACAAGTCCCATCAAAGTGGGGGCGACTGTAGGCATTGCATTTTTACACATTAGCCCAATGATGAGTCTCGTATGGAGGCAACTACCTCTTCAGTCATGAAAGTCGCGGGAAACGGACGTTGGATGGGTAAAGTTGGAAAATGGAATTTTTGTTGGATTTAACCTCGTTGTTTGGCTCCGGTTGTTTGTTGGACTTCCGTTTCAAAGCTTACCTAAGGCCCAAAACCCAAACCAAACCCAAACCAAACCCAAAATACCCAAGTCAAACCAAGTCAAACCAAACCCAAAATACCCAAGTCAAACCAAGTCAAACCAAACCCATGCCCATAGGATGTAATTCACGCCCATTGTGCTTCTATTTAGGTATATGCATATTTATCACATGTTTAAATCTTGTAAAATCCTTACCTAATTAAAAGAAATCAAATAAAATCCTTACCAAATCAAATCCAATCCCAAATCCCAATTAGGAGATCTATTCCTTGTTAGACACCAATTAGGAGATTCTTTCCTATTCAAATTAGGAAAGTCTTCTCTCTTTGCCTATAAAAAGAGGCCTTCACCCCCATTCAAAACCTAGCACATACATATCCCTCAAACACGCCTAAGACACTCATCTAAGCCACCCTTGCACGCCCAAGGATCTCCTTCAAGCCTCCATTGCCGAATCATCAAGCCAAAATCACCCTTTAGTGCCGCAAATCCACTTTCTTCATCTATACCCTTCACGCCCAACACCCAAACTTAAGCCCTATTTGCTGCGTCTTTAGCCACCATTCACAGCCCCAAAACACCCTCAAATAAACCTTATTCAAAACCTTAAAGTCGTGCAAAATATCCCCCAAAAGCAGCCCCAATTGTGCGCCCAAGTCAGCCCTGAAAACGGCTTCACTGCACTAGTGAACTGCCGAGTTTAGCTTACTGTTCTGGTCAGTATTTGCTGCGACTTTAGCCCATAAAACAGCCCTAAAATCACCTAGAAAACCCCCCAAAAACCTCCATAAAGTTTCCCTAAAAATATCCCACAAACGCACCTCCCTAAGCCTTCAAAATCACCCAAAACAGTCCGCCAAACCACCAAGACAGTGACCTGAAACGTAGCAGCGAAACAGCAGCGAAACGGACTTGAAACAGCAGCCCGAACAGAAAAAAAGCGAGGAAAGACGTTGAGTTGGTGAACTAAAAGAGTAGCGGATCATTTACCCTTCCAACGGACGTGTAACGCCCTTTCTTAGACGACAAAAGAGGTTAGACCTGAGGGCACCTTTTTTACTTATCTTCTTTATTTTTGTTTTATTTATTTTGATATATAATTGCATGAGAGTCGTTTGAAGCATGATGTGATTGTTGGATGAGCGGGATATGTGTTCCCTTTTGTGGTATATCGGATGGAAACCCGGACGTAAATTCCATAGCCGATTCCGAATGGACGGTAGTATGGTCTGCACTCGGGATACAATGCCACGTATCACTTAAGATACACGTATCTCGTCTCATCCAAATTTGTATTTGAGCATGTTATAGTCTTTAGGTTATTTGTTTATTATTTAAAGCATGGTTTAATTTAGTTTGTTATTTATTTGTTAAAGCATGTTTAGGTTGTTCATTATGCATGTTCTTAGTTTATGATGAGTTTGGGTAATGATTTATACATGTTGATTTAATGGTTCAATATGCTTGTTGTGTTACATTGCGTGGAATTATTTGGATGAAAGCATGTTAGATCTAAGTACCCTTGAGCATTAATGATGAATAGATTCGGTTAGTTTATTGCACAAATTATATCATCACAAGTGACATAAGTAAGGGACCATTCCGAACCCAACGGTTTGAGGTCTTCCCTTGCGAGGGGTGAGTGCGGCCTTAAATCTTTGTCCCGGTTCACACCGGGTGGCGACTCCATGTTATTTCGTACTCCCAACTAGGCCGTGAGCCTAGAACAGCGTCGTCAAGTTCTGTTGTCTACAGGTATCCTCATCAGTGAACATTATTGGTACCGACCGACCTCCCTGTAGCCCTGTGACCTGCTCTGTTTCTAAGACATCTGGTCCTCGGGTTCTGCTGTAATCTTTCCTTGACCGGTTAGAGCTTCCGGCCAGTGTTCTTCCTCCTGCGATGATATTGATTTGGCGACCACGTGCTCTTTGTCTGGCTGTCATGACCTCGTGGTCAATGTATTTGTTTAGATACCCGTTTCGTGTTAGATCTTCCATTTGTTCTCGCAGATCTTTACATCCGTCTGTTGCATGTCCTTTGGAGTTGTGGTGTACGCAATAAGCTTTTTGGTTCCTTTTGTCCGGGGGGAATCTTCTTTGGTCGGGCTCTACTAAGAGGCCTTTCCCCTGGATCTCCATGACAATTTGTCCCAGTGGTTTCTTTAGGGGAATGTATGCATCTTCCCCGACCACATGGTTTACTTGGGTCGGCGCCCTTCTCTCTTGGTTGTCCCGGTGCAGTGGCTTGAACTCCTTGTGCTTCGGGGGTGGTCTTCTGGATTCTCTTTCCGTACGGCGGGGGGCGCCCTCTCTTGTGGTTCTTTCTCTAATGGTGCTCCCTTTTCGGGATACTTTCTCCTCGTTCTCTAATAAAACGAATTTTCGGGCCACCGCCAGGGCGGTGGCGTAGTCCGGGGTGTCTTGATCCTTAGGTGGGTCCATAGCCTCCCGACTTTCAAGGCTCATTTCAAGCTTTCTAGGGCCTCGGGGGATTCGTACCCTCCAACTTCGAGTACCATATTGTGGTATCTTTCAATGAATATCTTTAATTGTTCATCGTCTCCTTGTTTCATAAGCCTTAGTTCTCCAATCGTCTTTCTGGGGACACAAGCCCCCTTGAAGTGTCGTATGAATGATTTTCTGAGTTTTGCGAAGCTGCTGATGCTCCTTGGGGCTAGGCTTCTATACCATAGAATGGCCGGTCCGGCCAGAGTTAGGGGGAACACTTTGCAAATGGCGTCCCCTGTTACCCCTTGTACCTCCATTAGTAGGACGAAGCCTTCAATGTGGGTTTTGGGATCGGTATGGCCTTTGTATGGTGTCATGGTCGGCATGCTGAATCTTTTTAGGAATTTCTCTGACTTTATTTCTTCTGTGAGGGGGGACTCATCTTTTCCGTCCTGGACATCCCCTCTGTTTGTATTGGGGTATACTCCCCATTTGATTAGCTCCTCCCGTAGCCAAGATTTCATGCTGCCGTCTTTGATTCCATGTCGTCTCCTGTGGTTTCTTTTCTTTCTGCTATCTCGGGAATGGTGCTTCTCGAGGTCGGTATCTTTTCGTACTTTTTCATTATATTCTTTTCCTCTTCTCCGAGTGTTGTGAGGCTATCGTAGGAGGAGTCTGGTGACGATTTGTCATCTTTTCCCTCCCATGTGTCCTCGGTCTGGGAATCTCTCTGCACTACCACGGATCTCACCCTGTGGGTCTGTCGTCTTCACTTGTATCGACAATTCTTTTTCCTTCTGCTATGTCGTTCCTTCGTCGGCTAGTCCCGGCCTCGAATTTTCCATTGTGTGCTCCTTCTATCCTTTCCAACCGGTCTACTATGGTTTTTAGCAGAGTTTGGCTTTCCTCCCTTTCTTTCCTAAGGTTCTCCTCAATCTTTTCCATCCAGTCTGCAGCCGAGCTCCCTGATGGTTGGTGGTTTCCGTCTTCCGCCATTGTCTCACTACGCGAGTTGCTTTTTGTTGAGTTCCCCACAGACGGCGCCAACTGTTGACGGTGGATTTTGGTCTCGGGGAAACTTGGGAATATCACCTCCGAGGTAATCCTCCTTCAATAGTGAATTTGTTTGGTTATGGGGGACCAAAGGCAAACTTAGCGAGAGACAGATAAACACACCAATCGACAAAGAGATTTAACGTGGTTCGGTGGATTTTGGATCCGACCTACGTCCACGGACAAGAACAGGATGGTACTTTTTATTACTCCAATACGCTTCTCAGATTTTTTTGTGTTTACAAATCAGAGCTTGATGATTCTGATCACTGATTTTTTTTATGATCCCTTTTACACATACTATGCCCTCCTATTTATAATAACACAGAAATCAGACTCCTATTTGTATAAGAAATCCTAGTTGAACTTTAGTCTTCTTTCCTTGCAAGGATTCCTAGTCTGATTTTCCCTTCTCTTTTCTTATTCCTTTTCGGATTCTGACTTTATTTCCTGTGAGAGTAGGATAATTCGTTTTATCTTATCCACAAGAATGGGGTGTCGTCATCTTGAACACGTCTCGCCATCTGGTCGGTCTTCATGAGGTCGGTCATGGCAATCTTTTATGCTGAGAGTGTTTCTGCCGACCTTATAGTGCTCGGTCATCCGAATCAAAGTGGTCGGTCTTTACATGTTGTGATCGGGTCGGCTTTGATGATCTTGACCAGTCAGGGAATTACCCTTCTGTCCTCGTCGTGCTGCCTTAAATGTCATAGTGCCTGAAAACACCATCAACATAATTGTTATTTCTAGAAACTCTAGATTCTCATTTTTTTTTCATGCTTGTGTTTATTTATGTATTAATTTTTTTTTCCCATGAAAGGTACATTCCATGTTGGACTATCTTAACTATAAAAGGTATTGAAATTTATGGATTTTATTCAACCCGAAAGTAAAGAATAGAGGATTGTCCGATATTTATATTTTAAATTTATTCATTCATGTCAACCGATATATGATATTTTCCTCAAACATGAGACATTACCAACTCATCAATGCTGCAGTTTTCGTGGCAGTTTATCAAAGCTTGATGTACGAACTTATCGAGTCTTTTGGCAGACCTATATGCTTCCTGATAATGGAGGCAAACTGGGAAGAGTGCTGGAAGCAGCCCTGCTATTGAGGTAAGAAGAAGACATATATGTCCGCTTTGGGAGCTTTCAGAGAGCGTTTTATTCCGCACAGTTTGTTTTCATAGGGAGCCTATCCAGGTGCACCTTCAGGTAGGATCAACACAAGTTGTCTGTAAGAACCCAATACGGCCTCCGGATATGTCCGATGGCTTATTAGCATAGATGATGTCAAACGTTTTGCAATACTACTGTGTCTAACATTAATTTGAAATTTGAAGTAGAAGGTTTCTCACAATTTTAATCTAATAAGCAGATGGAGAAAACACATGAGAAGTTATTTTACAGCACAAAAACCTTAAATAAAACTAAAACATTCTTTGTGACCTTCGGTATTTACCCACCTACGTGTTGTGATTCTCTGATCACTATAGAGTGTTTATGAGGAAAAATTGATTTTATTACTTACAAGAATATAAATTACAAAGTGTTTAAACTTTATAAATAAAAAAATAACCTCACTTCTACATACTCTCTAATCTTTCTCTCTTGAAGATTAATATTTTATGGGTGTTTTGGGCTCTCAAATGAGCTCCCAATTTATAGCCAAACACAATGCTCAATTGTCAACAAATGAATAGTGATCCACCTAAAGTTTTTTTGTAATCTTGCTCCATTTTCAAACTTTGTAACACCATTTTCAAACTCGACCTAAAGTGCCTTGGAAGCTTGCAATTATGGTGGTGGTGGTGAGTGAATGCAAGTTGGATTCTATATTTCTCCCCCTCCAAATGCATCCGAAATAATCTTCATCTGACAACTATCCTGGCTATGTCTCTGCAGAGCTCAAGCTTGCTATTTATAGCAAAACTTATGCAATATTTAATTAATAAAAGTTCTAATTAACTTTTATGTGAGCTTAATCTAATTTGTCCAAATATATATAATTAGGCGTGACTAATCACCTTTGTCTACCACTTTAATTTAATCCAATTAAATCAAAACAAAGTTTAATTAATGGATTAGTTACATGTCTACCACTTTGATTAATCCAATTAAATCAAGCCAAATAAACTTATTACTACATATTGTAATTACCAAAATATCCTCAAATTGTAGAGATATTTATGAAATTACGACAAAACCTTTATGTAATTTTAGATTAATCCAATTGGGTCAAAGTAAATAATTAATATTATCCAATAACACTTAATTATTTTAGTTTATAATTATAATATCAAATATTATTTATTATCAAAAATTATCGGCTACCCAAGTGCTCAACGAGTACAATTCATATTGTGGGACTCTTCAGACACGTTCGTTATATAAACCTAGCTTATGTGTATGTAATTCGACCACCTCCGAATTCACGAAGAACATGAACGACCTTTCTGAACTATACAAGTTGAGGTAATCACATATGTTTAACAATCCCTCCGTCGTAGGCTATCCGAGTTGTGCTGAGGAAATATAGATTACACCATCAAATTTCAAAGGCGCACATCTCATGTCAACAAGTCCATGATTCTTTACAACTAATCAAAAACCATTTCTGATATATGTGATCTACCCTAGGTGATCGGCTTTAGCCAAAGTCTTAAGGATCGTGACTTACTCAAATGGATACCTAAACCCCTTATGATACACATACGGACCAACGGATCTTATCTTGATATTCACTTGATTAACGAGTGCATCGATCCTCACCCAACGAACATCTAGAGGCCATACAATGAAAGGTCTCTAACATACATGGCATCTAAGTATGAAGGATCACACACAAAATCAATGTTATCCTATTATCAAAGGATCACATATGCTACTCAACTCGAGGAGATTCCTATTGATGGTGGTGTGTACTTCCAACTATTAGGAATCACCTGTGAGTCATTTGGTATTCACTCCAACGAATACTCACATGCCTATACAAGCTTGCATTGCTCATGGTACATCGGGTTAAACCATTGGAACTCCAATTCCAATATACGACATATGCAAGTCTTCTAGGTTATAGGAAGTCGACCGTATTCCAAAATCAATGATTAGGAATATTTATTTTAAGAATAGTTTATAATAGTAATACTATCCCAATGTCGAACCACCCAGTGTCTAGTATTACTACATGACTATTCTAAGGTCGATACCATTCTCAGAATATGTATATATATCAATCTAATATGCATAATGACATTATCATTAGTAAGGTTTCAAATGAAAAAGTAGTTATTTTATTAATAAATAATAAAATATAATGTACAATATATTATTCAGATTGGCGCTCCAAGAACCAACTCCAACAAATTCTCACTTGCTTAGTGTCGATCCGGATGGTAACGAAGTCCCATCTCCTCCACATGTTTATCGAATAACTTATGAGGTAAAACATTAGTAAGCGACTAAGCGAGTCTGCTATGTTGTCTTGTCCTTGAACCTTTAAGACCACTATGTCTTTTCGTTTAATAATTTATCTAATCACACGATATTTCCTTTCCACATGTTTAGACTTGGAATGCGCTCTCGGCTTCTGAGCCTGTGCAATGGCTCCGCTATTATCACATTACAATGGGATCAGATCCTCAATACCAGGCACAATGTCAAGTTCTGTGATAAAATTTCTAATCCAAATAGCTTATTTAACAGCTTCTGAAGCAGCTATAAATTCCGCCTCAGTGGTGGAATCAGCTATTGAGCCTTGCTTTGAACATCACCAACTAACCGCACTGCCATTAAGGGTAAATATGTATTCGGATGTAGACATTTTATCATATGGATCTCCTTGAAAGTCGAAGTCTATATAACCCTTAACATGTAGCTCATCTTCTCAATATATGAGAAATTTATCTTAAGATATTTTAGGATATGTTTCACGGTTGTCCAATGATCATTACCCGGATCAGATTGATATCGGCTAGTCACATTGACGCCGAAACTGATGTTAGGTCTCGTAAAAAGCATATCATACATAATGCTTCCAATACAAGAAGCATATGGAAAGTTAGACATTTTAACTCTTTCTTCCTCATTCAGGGGTGCCATTTTCTTCGAAAGATGTATTTCGTATCAGAAAGGTACATTTACTGCCTTGCAATTGGTAAAACTATACTTTTCTAATATTTTATCTGTGTAGATGGATTGCGAAAACCCTATAAGTTTCCTAACTCTATCTTGATAGAGTCTTATACTCAGTATATAGGAAGCCTCACCCATGCCTTTCATGAAGAAGTTTTTGTAAATGTAGGCTTTCACACTTTGCATTAATCCTACACATTCCCAATGATAAGGATATTGTCTATATATAAAACAATGAATACTATCATGCTCCTACTAACTTTCTTATAAATACAAGGTTCTTTCTTATTTTTAATGAATCCAGATAATCTAATTATCTCATCAAAACGACGATTCCAGCTTCGGGATGCCTGTTTAAGTCCATAAATAGACTTCTAGTGCTTACAAACCAATTTTGAAGTCTAACTGAATACAAAACCCTCTGGTTGTTCCATATAGATATCCTACTCGAGGAATCCATTTAGGAAAGCGATTTTCACATCCATCTGTCATATCTCATAATCATGACATGCAGCAATTGCTAAAAGAATCCTAATGGATTTTAGCATGGCTACTGGTGAAAATGTTTCCTCATAGTCAATCTCAGGACGTTGAGTGTAACCTTTCGCTACTAGTCTGGCATTAAAGGTTTCCACATTTCCATCGGGCCCTCGCTTTCTTTTATAAACCCATTTACAACCAATAGGTTTAACTCTTTCAGAAAGTTCAACTAAGTCCCAGACTTGATTGTATGCATAGAATCAATCTCGGACTTCATAGCTTCCTCCTATTTTCTTCAATCGATATCCAATATCGCATGTTTATATATAGTGGGATCTGTTACCTCCAAGAGGAGAACATCAAGGCTCACATCAGATGTTAAGAATAATCTCTCATGAGGCCTTGATATTCTATTCAACTTACGTAGAACCTGTGTTGTAGTTCCTTCACCTAATTGGATTTGTGGTTCCATCTCAGGTTCCTAAATGTTATAATCGAACTCATTAAGTTCAATCTTTCTATAATTCCCACTTTCTCTCAAAAATTCCTTATCAAGAAAAGTGGAAAACGAGCAATAATTACATTTCGTTACTCAGAATCATAGAATTTATATCCCAAGGAATTTTCATGATATCCAACGAACCTATACTTATATCCCTTGGGCGCTAGTTTATCCCGCTGTGTAATTCTAATGTATGCAGGACAATCCCAAATCTTTAAATATCTAAGACTTGGATTTCTACCATAACATATTTGATATGGGGTCGTGGAAATAGCTTTCGATGGAACCCTATTAAGTATGTGGGCAACAATAAGTAAAGCATAACCATAAAGGTAATATGAAAGATTTGTATAGCTTATAATGAAATGTACCATATCCAATAAAGTACGATTTCTTCCCTCAGTCACACCATTATGTTGAGGAGTTCCTGGTGGGCTATATTGGACGAGAATCTCATTCTCCCTTAAATTAATTCTGAATTCGTCACTCATGAATTCACTACCTCGATCTAATCGAAGGCACTTGATGAATTTACCGGTTTTTTCTACTATATTTCGAAATATTTTGAACTTGTCAAATATTTCTGATTTATGTCTCATCAAATAGACATATCCATATCTTGACTTATCATCCATGAAAGTCATGAAGTATGTTGAACCATCATGAGTGGTATGATTTAAATGACCACACACATCACTGTGTATTAGCTTCAATAAATATTTTGCACGGTGTCCAACACCAAGAAATGAGGTCTTTGTCATTTTCCCTTGGATACATGACTCACAAATCGGATAAAGATCTAAGGTAATATCTTTAATCAAACCATTATTAACCAATTTTGATAGACGTCTAACACCTATGTGGCCTAATCGCATATGCCATAATTCAGTATTATTTAATTAAGATATTTTATTTGTATTTTCATCTATATAAGACATTTTTATATGTTTCCAAAACTTAGTGACCGTTAGATAAAGAACATTCATATATCAAATAGTTTTCTTTACCATATAAACATAAAGCACCATCTTTAATGTTTATTTTATATCTTTTTTTATCCAATATCGGTAATGATATTATTTTTCTGATAAGAGATTGTACATAATAACAGTTATGTAAAAATAATTTACATCTATTATTGATATCTAGAACAAATGTTCCAATGACATTAACATCTAATGTCTCGTCATTCCCAACTCTAAGCTGGATCTCCTATTTGTTCAGCCTTCTTTTAACCCTCATGACCTGCATGGAGTTGCAAATATAAGTGGGACTGCCGATGTCTAACAACCATCCATTATTTCTATTTAAGGATAATGAGATGTCAATAATAGGAAAAATATAAAACGTACCTAAGAGTCGTGCCTTTCCTTTCATCTCTGGACAATCTGTCTTCCAGTGTCCAGACCTCTTGTAGTGTAGACATTCATCATAAGCTACATGTGGTCTAGCAGCTTTGTGCTTCTTGGAGTTTTTTTTTTATATCTTCTTTTTTCCCATTTTGATTTTCTTTGACTTCTTAGAAGTCTTTGAAGAGCTTCCTATACCATGAAGCTACAAAATGAGATTTTATTTCCTCAAATCATGCTCTGTCGTTCATAACATGTTATAAAGTTCTTCATAACTGGCTTACATCGAATGCATATGAAAGTTTAATACAAAGCAAGCACAAGTACCAGACAATGAAGACATGATCGAATTTCGGCCTAACCGTTCATTAATCATAATGCCATGTCGTTCCAAATATCGGATTTGGTCGATCATATTCAAAATATGAATGTTGATTGCCCCTCTATCCTTGAGCGTAGTATTGAATAATTCCTTAGACCTCCGATATATTTCTATTTCTTAATTTGATTCAAACATCTCCTTGAGTGTTCTCATAATGCTTCAATCATCTGGTACCTATATGTAATGTCTGAGAAATCTGGAACCATCGATCCTAAAATGTAGGATTTCACCCTTAGGTTATCATCCTTCCATTTTTCAAAAGTTTCTCACTCTTCAGGAGTGGAATCAGGATCAATTTCAACAGGCAATGGATTGATTGTCACATAGCTCAACTTTTCGAACTCCAAAATAAGGCGGATGTTCATTTCCCATTCAAAATAGTTATCGGCTCCTTTCAGTTTATTAGAATCCAAAAGTCGCGCTAATGGATTTGCAGAAGCCATCTACAAAACAACAATTAAACACACCCAAAATATTTTTTATTTCAAAATAAAATACTAATACGATTATGGAATTTTTTAAATCTATTAGTGCTCTCTCACTACTTTACGTAATTTCATAATCTCCCTTAATGGAAAAATATAAATTTGACTATCAAAATTTCATAGCAGAAAGTGAATCTCATGACATTTACTCCAGTAATCACGAGATATTTAAATCATGCTCCAACATTATTAATACTATTACTTAAATAAAGTAATCATCTAATCACGGGATATTTATGACAATCAAGTCATTAACATGCTTGGGTCAAATTTAAAATTTTAATTTAAAAACATGCAATGCATATCCAATATGTCTTATGCATAATTAGATTAAAATTAACCTGGCATAGATTCAAAACACATGTGTTTTGTGGTTAAGACCTGCGCTGATACCATTCTATTGGGGCGGAAGTGGGTCTAACCCATGGATATCTAGCATGGGTGTACTTTTAAAATATTTTAATGAAATACCGTATTCCATTATGAGTGTTTAGGGAAAAAAACCAAAATGGGAGAAAATTGGAAAAACGTGCATCGCCCTGGCCGAGCTAACAGCTTGCACAGCTGCGCACGGCACAGCTGTTTTATGCTGCGTTGCAGCATAACATGCTGTGTGACGTTGCTTAATATTTTTTTAATTTCTTAAAATCTTAAACATTTTTAAAATCATCCAAACTAATTTTAATTTCAAAACCAACCACAACACATGTTACACAACAAATATATATATATATTATATATATATATATATATATATATATATATTATATATATATATATATATATATATATATATATATATGCCTTTCTTTAAAGCAAAATACAAACCAAAATAGAATCCTACAATGAAATGACTCATGAACAATTATGTCACCCAAAAGTGGTCAAATAATTCTAGAATAGTAGCCATATCTCATGCTATTATCTAGAGTTCCAAACTCTAATTTTATGTCTATGTCTAATATAAATATTTTGACCCAATCACAAGCAAATTGTGTTCATACATCCAAAGCATCCATACACAATTAATTAGCCTAATTTCAACATCAAGCTATGTTATTTTGTATCTAATACATAAATCATCATTATATGTCTCATGAATGATAACCCGCTAATGAAAAATATAGCTTTGGATAAGATCAAACTTAGCTAGGAAGGTTGATTCAAAGATCTAATATACTTCTCTTTGTTGAAATATTGTGGAGAACTTCCAAAGTTAGCAAGCTTGACTCCAAAATCTAATATAATTTTTTCAAATATGTATAATTAGGTGTGATTAATCACATTTGTCTATCACTTTGATTTAATCCATTTAAATCAAGACAAACTTTAATTAATGTATTAGTTACATGTCTACCACTTTGATTTAATCCAATTAAATCAAGTCAAATACACCTATTATTACATATTTGTAATTATCAAAATATCCTCAAATGGTAGAGATATTTATGAAATTACGATAAATCTCTTGTGTAATTTTGGATTAATCCAATTAATCTAATTGGATCAAAATAAATAATTAATGTTATCCAATAACACTTAATTATTTTAGTTGATAATTATAATATCAAAAATTATTTATTATCAAAAATTATCAGCTACCCAAGTGCTCAATGAGTACACTTCATATTTTGGGACACTCTAAGTCTACACACGTTCGTCATATAAGTCTAGCTTATATGTACGCAATTCGGCCACATCCAAATTCGTGAAGAATATGAACAAACTTTCTGAACTATACAAGTCGAGGTCATCACATATGTTTAACAATCCCTCTGTTGTAGGCTATCCGAGTTGTACTTAGGAAACATAGATTACACCGTCAAGTTTCCAAGGCGAGCATATTATGTCGACATGTCCACGATTCTTTTCAACTAATTAGAAACCATTTCTAATATATGCGATCCACCCTAGGTGATCGGATTTGGCCAAAGTCTTAAGAATCGTGACTTATTCAATAGGATATGTAAACCCCCTTATGGTACACATACGAGCCGATAGATCCTATCTTGATACGCACTTGATTAACGAGTGCATCGGTACACACCCAACGAACATCTATAGGCCAGATCATAAAAGGTCACTGACATACATGGCATCTAAGTGTGGTGGATCACATACAAAGAAGACTCAAATATCTATAACTTTATTTGTTGATAAGATTTTCTAGTTCTGAAGTTTTCAAGGCCGAAATTGATGAAAAATTCAAAGTATGTTATATGTAATTATAAAGTCAAATGTAATATATATATATATATATATATATATATATTATATATATATATATATATATATATATATATATATATATATATATAAATTGTTGATGACAATCCACCTAAAAGAAGACTCAAATATCTATAACTTTATTCAAACCATGAGTAACTAATTTCGTTATGCTGAGGTAAATAGTGAAGCTTTTAATATAAAAATATAAATCAATCTCACTTATATTATAATATATAAATTATAATATAATCATTAATATTTAATTTAAATATGTATTAATTATTGACAAACTTTGTAACCGCCTATATGATGATTTTATTTATTAGGCATAATTGAGTACCTAACTCGACTTGTTATAGACAAATGTTATCACCGTCTTATGGTTGGTTTATTTGTTTGGCATAATTAATTCCTGAAATAAACTAACTGGATAATAATGATATTTTATATATTACAAAAAGTGATATTTCTAATTTTGAAATATTAAAAGTTGATCCCCTAACCCCCAGCATTTTATTTTATTATTGCAGTCTAATTTAAAATGTTTAATCACTTCAAACAAATCAAACTTTTTTATTTTATTTCACTAAATCTATTCCATGTGGATCGATCCCGAACTTACCGGGTTATTTTATTACTTCGACACTCTTATACTTGGGAGTAAAGAATCATTTTGTGAGTGTGTCAAGTTTTTAGCGCCGTTGCCGGTGAATATAATTTAGTAGATAGAATAATAACTTAACATATTTGTATTTTTTTCCTTCTTTTCATTTCATTTCATTTTTTTATTTTTACTTTTTTGTAATTTTTTTTTGTTATGTTTTATGCATCTTATTTTCTTTTTTATTTGTATTTGTGTAGATCCAAAATATCCTAATTGATCCTAAATGAATCTTGAACTCAAACACCCCACATACAGAAAAACCATGTACTTAATTGTTCAAGGTTATAGGAGACATAAAAATCAATTAAAGTGGAATTTATATTTTGCCAAAGAATTTCTTGAACTATCCCCATCTAGAGATTCTTCCATAATTTTTTGTGAGAAGATAATTCGAGATATTGAGATAGTTGAACAAGAAATTCAATTGAGATCTGAATTGACAAGAATCAGAGGACGTTTTTAGATCTAATCACTACATTTTTTTTCTTTTATCATTTATTTTTATATTTTTGCACTTGTTTATATTTTTTTTTTCTTTTTGTAAGTATTGCATTTACATATTTAAATTAATATGTAAGTTGACAAGATTTTCTAATTCTGAAGTTTTCAAGGTCAAATTGATTAAAAATTCAAAGTGTGTTATATGTAATTATTTAAGTAAAAAAGAATTGCAATAAGCAATTGCATGGCAAGAGGTGCTCTGCACCTCAGTTTCCTCAGCCAGAATTCCATACTTTTCTCTGAAAATTTATGGAGTTTCAGCTCTTGTGTGTTTTATTTTCTTAAAGCGTTCTTCTAATTTCTTTTTCTTTCAGTAATAAAATTATGTGTGTTTTTATTCAAATAATAAATAACTAATTTCGTTATGTTGAGGTAAATTGTAAAGCTTTTAATATGAAAATAGATTAATCTCACTTATATTATAATATAATGATTACTATTTAATTTAAATATGTATTAATTATTGACAAACTTTGTAACCGCCTATATGAATGGTTTTATTTATTTGGATAATTGAGTACCTAACTAGACTTGTTATAGACAAATGTTATCACCGTCTTTATGGCTGGTTTTATTTGTTTGGCATAATTAATTCAAGAAATAAATTAACTGAGTAATAATAACAATTTATATATTATAAAAAGTGAGATTTCTAATTTTGAAATATTAAAAGTGGATCCCCTAACCCCAGCATTTTATTTTATTATTGCAATCTAATTTAAAATTTTCAATCACTTCAAACAAATCAAGCCTTTTTATTTTTATTCAAATTGTTATTTTATTTTACTAAATTTATTCCATAAGGATCGACCCCCAGACTTACCGGGTTATTTTATTACTTCGACACTATTATACTTGGGAGTAAAGAACCATTTTATGAGTGTGTCAAGTTTTTGGTGCTGTTGTCGGTGAATATAATTTAGTAGGATAGAATATGTAACATCTCTGATCTAGAGATGCTAACGGCAGAGAATAGGCCGTATCATCCCCATGAGCCTCTGACTATAACCAGTACTACTAATCTCATTTCAAATATAAATTATACATGTGTAACGATTGGAAAATCTCGACTACTATTACATTATAGGATAAGTGTTATATAATATAAATTATGCTGGACACATATTTTCATAAAATGATTTCGGGAACGATCGGAAAATTCTTTGAGATTCCTATACTAGACGATACGATGTTCCACTCCGGACAGTTTTTAGTAATCTGGCCATAAAATTTTTGTACGATCTCCGATTTCTTATGAATTTTATATCGTTGGAAAGCTTAAACCGAGAGCTACAACTTCCGTGTTGAATATCTTCCCAAATTCGAACCAGAAATGGGTCAAAAATTATAATTTCCGCAGCTGCTACAGTAACTTCAAGAATTGTCTAGATTTGGAGTGATGTGGCTCAATCATGGCCACAAAATTACATGATTAAAATTAGTCCATTTGCCTATAAAAAGGGCACTATTTCCTCATCTCCTTGAAGCCAAAAAACGTGAGCCACCATGGAAGATTTCCTCAAGTTTTCTTCTTCTTCCTCAAGCCATTATAGGGTGCAACAAATGATGATTCTCAATTTCCTATCACAAAAAATATTATAGCAGGAACCACAAAACCTATCGGCGAAGTGACGTCATGCTAGTGGAACCTCAACCAGTGAGTGGACACTACTCTTTTAAATTGATTTTCATGTTGTTATTTTTACAACAGATTTACTTTTTATGCCTTAGGGCGATAGATCATTTTTATTACTGTTATTACATAAAAGCTTATGATTTAAATTGTATTTGAGAAAGAAATATTTTTCAGAACATGTTTTATATTTTTCAAGGCATGTGGGAAAAACCCACCCCAGTATGTAACTGGATACAGTTTGAAATTGACAGATATAGAACATGTGCACATGTAGATGACTGGGGGGACGTCGATACATAACGCCCCCAAATCCTAGATCAGGGCTATGGGGACGGCGATACATAACACCCCTAGACCCTAGTTTCAGGGTCAGGTAGAAGCATGGATCAGTACTACCGGCTCTAGTTCAGTGGTTTAGGGGACGACGATACGTAACGCCCTAAGACCACTAGTTTCAGTGACAGGAGTGGCATGCTTTCGGGGACGGCGATACGTAACGCCCCAAAGTCATGGTTTTACATTCCTGGCTCTAGTTAGGTGTATGAGGGGATGGCGATACGTAACGCCCTCATACGTCAAGGTTTTCAGATACAGACCAGTTTCCAAATACCAGAATTTCGAAACAGAGTTTTCAGATATTAATTTTCAGAAAACAGTTTTCAGAAATCAGATTTTAGCAACGGTTTTTAGAAAGCAGATTTCAGAAAGAGAAGTTTATAAGAGAGATTTCAAGTGAAGTTTTCAGAAAATAGTTTTCATATAAAGATATTTCCGGAATTTTGGTTTTAGAACCAAATGCTTTTAAAATAATTTTTCAGTTTTTCGTCCACTCACTTAGATCGTACAACGGTCTAACCCTCCACTCCCAGTTTCCTTATTTTGCAGGTTTCACGGAAGACGAGCTCGGGAGGATGGATACTATTACAGTCACTAGGGATGGAGTCCACCAGTACAAGTCAGATAGATTGTGAGTCAGTCAGAGTCAATTAAAAGTTTTGTATTAGTCTTTGACTTTGAGGCAGTCGTTGTAAAAGTGTGTTATTGAGTTTTGAGATTCAGATGTAGAGTTTCTATGTAATGATTTTGAGTTGGGCTACGATCCCACATATAATAAAATAAATTAAAGAAAATAATATTAGTGTTTGTTTATGGTTAGAAAGTTAGAGGCTTATGGGGTTAGTACGGTCTATCCCATCTGGTAACATCTCCCAGATCATGGATGTTACAAATATGGTATCAGAGCATGGTCTAGGGAGTCAGTGACTACATTGGGTAGAGTGCTGAGGTCTTGTATACATAGTATGTCCGGGATACTTGTATGCGGAGCGCTACCTCTCCAGAATCCGATCCTCGAGTACGTCCTCAAAGTTCCATAGACAGGTTAGTAAACTTTCTTAGATCATTCGAATAATATTCCCTACGAAGGAAGTTATACTCTATATCCAAAAGGAGGATTCCCCTGTGTTGGACAATTATGACCCATAACATCACTATTTGTAAAAGACATTGTGGTTATTGTACAAATTAACTATGTGACAAAAAAATTACTATTTTATTCTTTTGTAATTAGATTACTTTGATATATAAATGATAAAAGTCCTTATGATTAGTTCCGGATTAATAAGATATGAGACAGTATTAATCCATGAACGGTTTAATCATTAAATATCCCTAGTTGTAGAATTATCGAGACTGGACATCGATAATACAGAATAGACTAGTATTACACTTGTGCGCGTTATAGAAGCTTAACGACATAGTTGTCATATATTTAAGTATAGGATACTTATGCAAGTGTGATAGGAGGTTCTGTTAGCCGTTGGACTGAGAACAGCTTCGCTCTGGATAGACCCTTCGGAATCCTATTGGTAGTATGACTATGTGTCTATGGGAATCCGAATTAGGGTAGGTGTATGTGGTCTTAACCTGAGACTTGCATCGCTAATACTTGCGACAATCAGTACGCTTTGGTTTTGGTCGTCCGGAGCTTTAACAGGTTCTGTGTACGCCTCTTCTGGGTTTACTGAGAATCGTAGTGTATTGGGTGTGATGTCAAGATGGAAGTATCATTTCAGTCATATGGAGAAGATGATCACGTAGGGATACATAACTAGTACTCTTATATGCTGCAGCTATCGGGATAATATGACTAGGTCATGATTATCCGATTACAGAGACTAGTTGCTAGTGATCCGATATATGCTTCGTACGGGGCAGACACAATTCCAGCCCTAGGCCTTGCATGTGACATCTGATACTGGATAGTAATACACAATACATAGTATATTATGCCTGATATAGATTATATATTCTTCGTTGAATATTTCTGGAGAATTGGGTAGGCACGGTGGTTTGCTAGAAGCCAACCATGTCTTGTAAATTAGTAAGAACGTTGTACGGGGTATGCACGTGTTTGGATAGTCCGATAACCGTATTTACTGCCAATATATCCAGGGATATCTTGGGTCGCTTCCCAAAGATTCACCGATGACATTTGACTCGAACAGAATTAATCTGAGATTAATTATGAGAGAGAGAAAATTAATTTGGGATTAATTACGGTAATAATTTATCTGGGATAAAATTCGAATAGAAGAGAGAACGCGATTAATTTGGAATTAATCGATTAATAATATATTGGATATATTAATTGAAATCGGATTTCAACGCGAAATTAAAATTGGATTTTAATTCAAGCGAACGAATTAATTTGGAATTAATTCGTAAGCGATTTTCGTAATAATTTTGCTAGGTATTATTATTTAATTAAATTAGATTTAATTACGTCATGACAGAAAATTCATTTAGTTCGGAATTAAACGAACCCGGGCCCGAACGAAGTTGCGTGTTGAGTTAGCCGACTTAATTTGGAATTTAAAAGTGGTGGGAGCCACTTCACTTACATCAACATGTTAGACATTTGATGGAAGTTGTTGTTGGCTTGAGTAAGGCTTGGATTGCTTATGAAACACTCAAACCAAAACCAACATTCAACCTTTGTATAAATTAGTTAAGTCAACTTTGGAAGTGTGACAATTTACTATTCACAGTAAACTCTTTCTTCTCCTTAGCTCATTGTCGTAAGCTTCTTCCTTCTCCCTTGAAGTTTTGTTGCAAAATTTCATTAAGCTAGCACTTTAAAGAGTTGAATGAGGTGTTAGGGAAACTCACCTAAGAGCAAAATCAACAAAGCCAAAGCTTGGAGCTACATCCATTGGAGCATTTCTTGGAAATTCTCATTCGTTCATTGTAAGTTTTTTCTGCAAACTTTCTTGATTATTCACACACAATATCATGACTTAGAGACCTTGGGCATGTCTAGGACACTAATAATGGTATCATGAGCCTTTTCTAAGCATGATTTGAGTTTAGGGTTTATATACTTTATTTTGGGGATTTTGTGCTTGGAGTATGATTTTTTCAAAATTGGTTGTTTGGTTGTGTTTTGATGATGATGAATTGGATTTGTGCATCATAGGATTTGAGAAAATTGATTAGATTTATTTTTCCCTAAAATCCTTCTAGTGGTCGAATATAACCCTACACAGTGTTCATGGTGATTTTTTGAATTTAGACTATTGGATGAGTTTAAAGCATGAAATAAATATTGATTGTTGATTTAATTGATTGAAACCTAAATTGGATATTATTTTCCCCAATTTCCATGAACAATAAACATGTTTAATGGATTGATTTTGCTTCAATTGTGTTGGACATGAATTGGATAAATTAAAACATGATTAATTAGTTTAAATTGATGTTTTGGAAATATTAGTTTAATTAATTAATTATGGTAATTACACTTTAATTAAAATTAATATTATATTTGGAATGTTATGTTAAAAAAGATTAGTCTTTAAATTGGATTGGGCTAATTTGTTGTATTTGGGCTTAATGGGCTTGGTTGGGCCAAGCATGGTTTTGGACAATGGATTGGATCCAAATTGGGCCTAAAACCATTTCCATAAAGTCAAAATATAAATTTTGGGCCTTTAATAATTTAATTGGGCCTAATGGGCCTAAATTGATTTTTGGCAAAGGGTGATTCCTTATTGGGCCTTGGCTATTGGATTGGATCCATATTGGCCAAAGCCCATACCTAAAGAATTAATTGAAAGCCCATTGGACTTTAATTAAATTTGCATTTGATGTTAATTGGGCCTTTGAGACCTAATTGGATTGGATTTGGAATCCAAGTCTTTAAGGCACTTAAATAAGTGTAATTATTTAATTTGGAATTAAATTCGAATTAGTATTGAATACAAATTAAATTGGATTTAAAATTTAGTTCGACATAATTCAAGAATACATACTTTGATTATTTGTTCTTAAACGAGTTGGTCTCGCGCAAATCAAATCGTTGTTTGAACATTGGATGGTCACTAATCAAAGATTACTTAATTGGATTAGATTGATTAATAACATGCTATGTGTGAATACTTGGATGTATTTGTATGAATAATGTATATCAGATGGATATAGAAAGGTGGGGGCAATTTTGAAATTATTGTATTAAATTGGAATTTATTAAATTGACCTGCGTGTCCAGCCTATTATCTCTTTACTCTCTTGTATATCTCTTCTCACCAATTCCCCTTAATGTAAATGATGTTTCTTTAATGTATTATGTAATTGTTGGGTAGAAGTATGAATAGTGCTAGCGGGAGAGAGGAAAGTGAGAGATTTTTTCTAGGAACAAAGTTTGTTATATATCCATCCGCATCATTATTAATTTTTTATCCGCGCCATTATGCTTTTTTAAATGCATGCTTAAGGGGGTATGATGAGACCTAATCAAAGATACTACAATTGTTGCCAATTTACGCGAAAAACCCTCATTATATATTAAGTGTTTTCCTTCCATTGAGTGGTTCTCTCTCAAGATCCAAGATTGGCTTTGATTTGTTGACCAAAGTCAAGATCATTGTCCATCGCGGATGTGTTTGAACCACGAAGACTTTGTTATATATCGCATGTCTTGGGCAGTTGTGACTTGTTGGCCAAAGTCAAGGTCACTTATGTACATCGATGTGGATTACAAAGCTTTCCCATTGTTAATGGGCCGTGCTTAACTGGAATCATTAAGCTTGTTGAGCCAAAGCCAAGGCTTAGTTGATTCAGAGGAAAAGGTTATGAAATATATATTGGATATATATCTTGGACTTGGAGGTCCACCTACCGGATCTATGAATTGGATGTGATCCAATTGATCTTACAGATATACCTAGTTAAGTTTCATACAGCTTGTTGGCCAAAGTCAAGGTTGTGTGTTATTTAACGGGATCCTAGCCCACTAGGAAACTGGGTTTCCCGAGTACTCAACAGAGGGATAGAGGCTCGCCGAAAAATAGTGGGAGGCCAGTATTAAATTTACAATTTCGTTTAATACTTGTTAAATACGCGCTTTATTTTTCATCGTTATATATTTATATTAGTTGGACTAATATTTTATTATTTTCTTTGAACATTTGGACTGTACCATAACTTCATTTGTAGTTGATTATATAGTTGGACTATAGTAATAATTACATTTGATTGTACCCGATATCGTTGATTGAATAGTTAGACTATTACAATCAAGATGACTGGAAAGATTAGCATTAGAGACATCGTCATGGGCGATAATGTCTTTAATGGCGCCAATTTTCCAGATTGGGAGATGAATATCAGGATTGTCCTGGGAGCCGAGAAGTTGCTCTATGTCATAGATAGACCTCTCGGGCCTGAGCCTGGACATGAGCAGGTAGTTGATTATGAGCTTTGGAAGACTCATATTGATGACAACTCAACTGCTCAGTCCGCCATGCTTGCCGTAATGACTCCTCAATTTCATCGTCAAAATAAGGGATTGGATCCCTACAACATGATGTTGAAATTGAAGGACCTTCATAGATCTAACCTTAGATCTCAGAAGTATGAATTGCAGAAGAAGCTCTTTCGCTCTCGCATGTCAGAGGGTACATCTGTCGAGCACTATGTGTCACAGATGATTGCTGACATCGAACAGCTAGGTCAGCTGGGCATAACCTTCGAGGTTGAGACTTCCATAGATTTGATCTTACAGTCTCTGGCCGATGCTGGGACGGGTTCATCATGAATGACAATATGATGAACCAAGAGAAGACTATTGAGAGTTGATGGCGATGCTGAAAGAGGCAGAGCCAGAGCCTCTGAAGGGCAAGAAGTGCGAGGCGCATTTCACTTCGACATCTCAGAAGGCCAAGGCTTGGCCGAAGGCTTCTGGAGGTGTGAAGAAGAAGAAAATAAATGGCAAATGACAAATCCCAAGATGTCTACCTACAGTGTGGCAAACAGGGTCACTGGAAGCGTGACTGCCGTGAGTACAAGGCGCACATGAAGTAAGTGAAGGCGGTCAAGGCTCTGACTTCATGTATGTTTGTTATTGGAATAAACATGTCTACTTCTAGTTTTAAAAATTGGATTTTTGATTCTGGATGTGGTACTCATATATGTACTGATGTGCATGATCTACATATTAGTAGGAGACTGGCTTCATGAGAGATTGACCTACGAGTTAGAAACAGGACCAGAGTCGCTGTTTTGGCTGTAGGGACTTATGTTTTGGAACTGCCCTCGGGGCATGTACTTTCATTGTCAGACTGTTATTATGTTCCTAGTTTGACTAGAAACATTATCTCTGTATCTTGTTTGACCCAATATGGGTATACTTTTGTATTCCGAAACACTGGGTGTTTTGTTTATAAAGATGATTTTGAGATATGTACTGCTGATGCTAATAATGGTCTTTATATTTTGAATATAAATGAATCTCAAACATATAACATGATAAATAAAATGCTTAAATTAAGTAACACATATGAAACTTATCTGACACACAAAAAAGACTCGTATATCCACACTTTCGAAGAGTGGATACTTGGACGGATTTGATCCTAATTCATATGATGTCTGCGAATCTTGTTTATTAGGCAAGATGCCTAAAACGCCTTTTAGCGGTAAAGGTGCACGAGCCACTGAACTGTTATCCCCCGTTCATAGTGACATATGTGGGCCCATGTCTAGCCAGGCTAGAGGTGGATATGAATACTTCGTAACCTTTATGGATGATGCATCGCGTAATGGTTATGTGTATCTTATGAGACACAAGTCGGAAACTTTTGAAAAATTCAAAGAGTTTCGACACGAAGTAGAAAAATAGACCGGTAAAAGTATTAAAACATTACGGTCTGACCGTGGTTGAGAATACTTAAGCAACGAGTTTCTTGTTTATTTAAAAGAATATCGTATTCTTTCACAGTGGACTCCTACCGGAACACCTCAATTAAATGTTGTGTCCGAACGGAGAAACCGAACTTTGTTGGACATGGTAAGGTCAATGATGAGTCGCACTGAGCTACCAATTTTCTTCTGGGGATACGTATTGAACAGTGCAATACTTATTTTGAATAAGGTTCTGTCAAAGTCAGTTGGACAGACTCCATATGAAATATGGACAGGAAAGAAACCAGGTTTCTCATTTCTGAAGATTTGGGGTGCTGGGCATACGTTAAATTTTTGGATGGTACCAAACTAGAACCCAAATCGGATTAATGACTATTTGTAGGTTATCCTAAGGAAACCAAAGGATATTACTTCTACAACCCACAAGAGAACAAGGTATTTGTTACTCTCCATGTAGTTTTCCTCGAAAATGAATTCCTAAATGCAGTGGTAAATGGGAGGAAAGTATAATTCAATGAAAATCGTAGTGATACTGTTCCTGGCACCGACTCCCTCACGGAACACGAACAGTTCATCAGGGATGAGACTGCACCACAATCTTCTAATACACAAGAACCGCGTAGGTCAGAGAAAGTCAGAAAATAACCTGAGAGGTATGGGTTTCTGATCTCACCTCATGTGAATATCAATCTTATTGAGGAAGACGAACCGGCCACGTATGAAGAAGCGATACAAGGTATCGACTCCACTTTATGGCAATATGCCATGAAGTCCAAAATGGATTCCATGAATACCAACAAAGTTTAGGCACTGGTTGATGCACCAGAATGTGTTAAGCTAATTGGTTGTAAATGAGGTTTCAAGAAGAAAATGGACATGGATGGAAACATACAAACGTACAAAGCTAGGCTTGTAGTGAAAGGGTATCGCCAACGACATGGTGTCGATTACGATGAAAAATTTTCACATGTTGCCATGATTAAATCCATTCAGATAATGCTTGTTATTGCTGTATATTTCGATGATGAAATATGGCAAATGGACGTCAAAACCGCTTTCTTTAACAGAAACCTTTTGGAGGATGTTTATATGCAACAACCTGACGGTTTTATCGTACCAAAACATGCAAACAGGGTTTGCAAGTTAAATCGATCCATTTATGGATTGAAGCAAGCATCACTTTCTTGGAACCAACGTTTTGATGAGATCATAAAAGAATATGATTTCATTCAAAAAAAAGATGATACTTGTGTATATAAGAATGTTAGTGGGAGCGCACTGACATTCATTGTCCTTTACATTGATGATGTATTGCTTATTGGCAATGACATTCCAATGCTACAATCGGTGAAAGCTTGGCTTTCATTAAAATTCTCCATGAAAGATCTGGGAGAAGCAGCCGTTATTCTAGGAATAAGGATCTACCAGGATAGATCTAGAAAGCTGTTTGGACTCTCCCAGAGCTCGTACATTGAAAAAGTGTTGAAAAGATTCAACATGGATCAACCAAGATGGGACAGCTTCATGTGTCACATGTCGTCTCTTTATCTAAGGACATGTGTCCTAAAACTAAAGATGAGGAGAAGCAATGAGTTGGATCTCGTTCGCTTCTGCAGTCGGATCGATCATGTATGCTATGATATGTACGCGACCTGATGTCTTGTATGCTTTGAACATGTGCAGTCGCTATCATGCCGATCCAGGTGATGGTCACTGGATTGCTGTTAAGAACATCCTTAAGTATCTTAGTTGAACTAAGGATGCTTTCTTAGTCTATGGAGATGGAGAACTTGAGGTGACTGGGTTCACCGATGCAAGTTTCCAAACCGATAAAGACGACTCTAAGTCGTAATCTAGGTATATATTTTATTTGAACAACGAAGCAGTGAGCTGGAAATCTTCCAAGCAATAGACTTTTGCTGATTCAACAACAGAAGTGGAATATATCGTTGCAGCTGAGGCAGTAAAAGAAGCAGTTTGGGTCCGTAAATTCCTAATTTGATTAGGAGTAGTTCCGTTAGCAGCTGAGCTCGTTCCTTTGTATTGTGACAATAACGGGGATATAGTGCAGGCTAAGAAACCGCGGTCTCATCAATGATCCAAGCATGTAATTCGATGGTTTCATCTGATTTGTGAGATCATACATCGTGGCGATGTGAAGATCGAAAAGATCACCTCAGATGACAACATTGCAGATCCGCTGACGAAAGCTATCTCTGAGCAAAATTTTGAGTGACATGTACATAGTTCATGTGTTAGATACTTGAGTGATTGGCTATGAGCCAAGTGGGAGATTGTTGGAAAATTATGACCCATAGCATCACTATTTGTAAAAGACATTGTGGTTTTTGTACAAATTAACTATGTGATAAAGGAAATTGCTATTTTATCATTTTGTAATTAGATTACTTTGATATATAAATGATAAAAGTCCTTATGATTAGTTCCGGATTAATAGGATATGAGACAGTATTAATCCATGAACGGTTTAATCATTAAATATCCCTAGTCATAGTATTATCGAGACTAGACATTGATAATGTGGAATAGACTAGTATTACACTTGTGTGCGTTATGGAAGCTTAACGGCATAGTTCTCATATATTTAAGTATAATATACTTATGCAAGTGTGATAGGAGGTTCTATTAGCCGTTGGACCGGGAACAGCTTCGCTCTGGATAGACCCCTCGGAATCCCATTGGTAGTAGTCATCTATGTGTCTATGGGAATCCGAAATAGGGTAGGTGTATGTGGTCTTAACCTGAGACTTGCATCGCTAATACTTGCGACAATCAGTACGCTTTGTTTTTAGTCATCCAGAGTTTTAACAAGTTCTATGTATTCCTCTTCTGGGTTTACTGAGAATCGTAGTGTATTGGGTGTGATGTCAAGATGGAAGTATCACTTCATTCATATGGAGAAGATGATCACGCCGGGATACAGAACTAGTACACTTATATGCTGCAGCTATTAGGATAATATGACTAGGTCATGATTATCCGATTACAAAGACTAGTTGCTAGTGATCCGATATATGCTTCGTACGGGGCAGACACAATTCCAGCCCTAGGCCTAACATTTGACATCTGATACTGGATCGTAATACGCAATACATAGTATACTATGCTTGATATAGATTATATATTCTTCGTTGAATATTTCTGGAGAATTGGGTAGACATGGTGCTTTGGTAGAAGCCAATCATGTCTTGTAAATCGGTAAGAACGTGGTACGGGGTATGCACGTGTTCGGATAGTCCGATGACCTTATTTACTGCCAACATATCCAGGGATCTCTTTGATCGCTTCCCAAAGATTCACCGATGACATTTGACTCGAACAGAATTAATCTGGGATTAATTATGAGAGAGGGAAAATTAATTTGGGATTATTACGGTAAGAATTTATTTGGGATAAAATTCGAATAAAAGAGAGAAATCGATTAATTTGGAATTAATCGATTAATAATATATTGGATATATTAATTGAAATTGAATTTCAACGTGGAATTAAAATTAGATTTTAATTCGGGCGAACGAATTAATTTGGAATTAATTCGTAAGCGACTTTCGTAATAATTTTGCTAGGCATTATTATTTAATTAAATTCGATTTAATTATGTCACGGCGGAAAATTCATTTAGTTCGGACTTAAACGAACCCGGGCCCGAGTGAAGTTGTGTGTTGAGTTAGCCGACTTAAATTTAGAATTTAAAAGTGGTGGGACCCAGTTCATTTACATCAACATGTTAGACATTTGATGGAAGTTGTTGTTGGCTTGAGTAAGGCTTGGATTGCTTATGAAACACTCAAACCAAAACCAACACTCAACCTTTGTATAAATTAGTTATGTCAACTTTGGAAGTGTGACAATTTACTATTCACAGTAAACTCTTTTTTCTCCTTAGCTCATTGTCGTGAGCTTCTTCCTTCTCCCTTGAAGTTTTGTTGTAAAATTTCATTAAGCTAGCACTTTAAAGAGTTGAATGAGGTGTTAGGGAAACTCACCCAAGAGCAAAATCAACAAAGCCAAAGCTTGGAGCTACATCCATTGGAGCATTTCTTGGAAATTCTCATCTGTTCATTGTAAGTTTTTTTCTGCAAACTTTCTTGATTATTCACACACAATATCATGACTTAGAGACCTTAGGAATGTCTAGGACACTAACAATGGTATCATGAGCCTTTTCTAAGCATGATTTGAGTTTAGGGTTTATATACTTTATTTTAGGGATTTTGTGCTTGGAGTATGATTTTTTCAAAATTGGTTGGTTGGTTGTGTTTTGATGATGATGAATTGGATTTGTGCATCATAGGATTTGAGAAAATTGATTAGATTTATTTTTCCCTAAAATCCTTCAAGTGGCCGAAAATAACCCTACATAGTGTTCATGATGATTTTTTGAATTTAGACTATTGGATGAGTTTAAAGCATGAAATAAATATTGATTGGTGATTTAATTTGATTGAAATCAAAATTGGATATTATTTTCCCAAATTGCCGTGAACAATAAGCATGTTTAATGGATTGATTTTGCTTCAATTGTATTGGACATGTATTGGATAAATTAAAGCATGATTAATTAGTTTAAATTGATGTTTTGAAAATATTAGTTTAATTAATTAATTATGGTAATTACACTTTAATTAAAATTAATATGATATTTGAAATATTATGTTAAAAAAGATTAGTCTTTAAATTGGATTGGGCTAATTTGTTGTATTTGGTCTTAATGGGCTTGGTTGGGCCAAGCATGATTTTGGACAATTGGATTAGATCCAAATTGGGCCTAAAACCATTTCCATAAAGTCCAAATATAATATTTGGGCCTTGAATAATTTAATTGGGCCTAAATTGATTTTTGACAAAATGGTGATTCCTTATTGGGCCTTGGCTATTAGATTGAATCCATATTGGCCAAAGCCCATGCCTAAAGAATTAATTGAAAGCCCATTGGACTTTAATTAAATTAGCATTTGATGCTAATTGGGCCTTTGAGACCCAATTAGATTGGATTTGGAATCCAAGTCTTTAAGGCACATAAATAAGTGTAAATATCTAATTTGGAATTAAATTCGAATTAGTATTGAATACAAATTAAATTGGATTTAAAATTATAGTTCGATATAATTCAAGAATACGTACTTTGAGTATTTATTCTTAAACGAGTTGGACTCGCGCAAATCAAATCATTGTTTGAACATTGGATGGTCACTAATCAAAGATTAATTAATTGGATTATATTGATTGATAACATGCTATGTGTGAATACTTGGATGTATTTGTATGAATAATGTATATCGGATGAATATTAGAAGGGTGGGGGCAATTTTGGAAATTGTTGTAATAAATTTGGAATTTATTAAATTGGACCTGCGTGTCCAGCCTATTATCTCTTTACTCTTTGTATTTCTCTTCTCACCAATTCCCCTCAATGTAAATGAGGTTTCTTTAATGTATTATGTAATTGGGTAGAAGTATGAATAGTGCTAGCGGGAGAGAGTAAATGGAGAGATTTGTTCTAGGAACAAAGTTTGTTATATATCCATCCGCATATCATTATTAATTTATTCGCGCCTTATTATACTTTTGGAATGCATGTTTAAGGGTGTATAATGAGACCTAATAAAAAATAATAAAATTGGTTGCCAATTTACGTAAAAAACCCCTCATTATATATTAAATGTTTTCCTTCTATTGAATGGTTCTCTCTCAAGATCCAAGATTGGCTTTGATTTGTTGGCCAAAGTCAAGATCATTGTCCATCACGGATGTGTTTGAACCACGAAGGCTTTGTTATATATCACATGTCTTGGGCAGTTGTGACTTGTTGGCCAAAGTCAAGTTTACTTCTGTACATCGACGTGGATTACGAAGCTTTCCCACTGTCAATTGGTCGTGCTTAACTGGAATCATTAAGCTTGTTGAGCCAAAGCCAAGGCTTAGTTGATTGAGAGGAAAAGGTTAGGAAATATATATTGGGTATATATCTTGGACTTGAAGGTCTACCTACCGGATCTAGGAATTGGATGAGATCCAATTGAACTTAGAGGTCTACCTAGTTAAGTTTCATACAGCTTGTTGGCCAAAGTCAAGGTTGTGTGTTATTTAACGGGATCCTAGCCCACTAGGAAACTGGGTTTCCCGAGTACGCGGTTTATTTTTAGTCGTTATATATTTATATTAGTTGGAATAATATTTTTTTTTTGAACAGTTGGACTGTACCATAACTTCATTTGTATTTGATTATATAGTTGGACTACAGTAATCATTATATTTGATTGTACCCGATATCGTTGATTGAATAGTTAGACTATTGCAATCAAGATGACTGGAAAAATTAGCGTTAGAGAAATTGCTCTATGTCGTAGATAGACCTCTCAGGCCTGAGCCTGGACATGAGCGGGTAGTTGATTATGAGCTTTGGAAGACTCATAATGATGACAACTCAACTGCTCAGTCCGTCATGCTTGCCGTAATGACTCCTCAATTTCGTCGTCAAAACAAGGGATTGGATCCCTACAACATGATGTTGAAATTGAAGGACCTTCATAGATCTAACCTTAGATCTCAGAAGTATGAATTGCAGAAGAAGCTCTTTCGCTCTCGCATCTCAGAGGGTACATCTGTCGAGCACTATGTGTCATAGATGATTGCTGACATCGAACAGCTAGGTTAGCTGGGCATAACCTTCGAGGGTGAGACTTCCATAGATTTGATCTTACAGTCTCTGCCCGATTGCTGGGGCGGGTTCATCATGAACTACAATATGATGAACCAAGAGAAGACTCTTGGAGAGTTGATGGCGATGCTAAAATAGGCAGAGCCAGAGCTTCTGAAGGACAAGAAGCGCGAGGCGCATTTCACTTCGACATCTCAGAAGGCCAAGGCTTGGCCGAAGGCTTCTGGAGGTGTGAAGAAGAAGAAAAGAAATGGCAAGGCCAAATTATCAAAGTCTTCTGGGAATGCTAAGGACAAATCCTAAGATGTCTGCCTACAGTGTGGCAAATGGGGTCACTGGAAGCGTGACTGCCGTGAGTACAAGGCACACATGAAGTAAGTGAAGGCGGGCAAGGCTCCGACTTCAGGTATGTTTGTTATTGAAATAAACATGTCTACTTATAGTTTTAAAAATTGGATTTTTGATTCTGGATGTGGTACTCATATATGTAATGATGTGTAAGATCTACCGATTAGCAGGAGACTGGCTTCAGGCGAGATTGACCTACGAGTTGGAAACAGGACCAGAGTCGCTGTTTTGGCTGTAGGGACTTATGTTTTGGAACTGCCCTCGGGGCATGTAATTTCATTGTCAGACTGTTATTATGTACCTAGTTTGACTAGAAGCATTATCACTGTATCTTGTTTGACCCAATGTGGGTATACTTTTATATTCTGAAACACTGGGTGTTTTGTTTATAAAGATGATTTTGAGATATGTACTGCTGATGCTAATAATGGTCTTTATATTTTGAATATAAATGAATCTCAAACATATAACATGACAAACAAAAGGCTTAAATTAAGTAACACATATGAAACTTATCTGACACATAAACAAGACTCGTATATCCACACTTTCGAATAGTGGATACTTGGACGGATTTGATCCTATTTCATATGATGTCTGTGAATCTTGTTTATTAGGCAAGATGCCTAAAATGCCTTTTAGCGGTAAAGGTGCATGAGCCACCGAGCTGTTAGCCCTCGTTCATAGTGACATATGTGGGCCCATATCTAGCCAGGTATAGACACTGTATTTTTGCATAAAGCCCAATGATGAGCCTCGTATGAAGGCACTACCCGATAAGTTGCGGAAGTCGCGGGAAACGGACGTCGGAAGGGAAAATTCTGAAAAATAAATACCTTTCCAAATTTAAACTCACTAGTTTAGCCTCGGGTTCGTTTAGTCAATTCCTGTATTAAAATATTAGCCTCGGCCCAAAACCCTCGCAACCCATGAAAAGCCCATCATGCCCAAGGCCCACTAAATCCAATCCAAAATATTCAAAAACACATTTAACAAATGCCAAAATCTAAATAAATCACCTTCCAAATTAAAGATATTCCGCCACCAAGAATACACAATATTCTTTCCTTGATTTGTTCCCTTTTCAAGCCATGCACGCACAAGGAAACCCCAACATGCACCATTATAAAAGATGACATTTTCCAAACCCTAGGGCTCTCCTCTTTCACTCTCATTCACGACACCATGCACACGTAATAAACCCTAAACTCTCATAAATCTTGGTCTCTTATTCTCCTCACTTCCATTGCTCTTCTCTCTCGATATAATCCTCTCAGAAAACGCTTAAATACAACCATGACTTTCAAAAATCCGTTAGCAACAAACCCTAGCTCTTTGGCTTACACACTCACATAGAACCGAATACAACAAACCACACATCTTGCCTCTCCTTCAACACACACACCCCTTCACTGATCTCGCACAGCCCTTCCACCAACAAATAAAAAAACACACGCCCAAGCCACTCACCAAAGGCACGCACAAATTAGACCACACAACTCTCGGCATCTCACCTAAGCAAATAAAAAATAGCCTTTCTCTCAACCCACACGCGAAACACCAATATACCCCCTCCAAACCTCACACGGTAATCACTAAAAAAAAAACCTTAATAGCTCTCGGCACACAGCTCTCTCACTCTTCATCTTGCCTTTTCTCCACTAACCGAATTCCATCAACAAAAGCCCTGCCCTCATAGACTAAAATAAACCAAAAAAAGTCGAGACTGCTCACAAACGAACCCTTACCAACTAGCGATCAAATAAACAAATAAAAAACAACACCAATCTGAGCATATAAGCAGACCATACACGTCCATTCCCCCTGGCCGAACGCCGAAACAAAGACACAGAATAAGCCCCAAACATAAATTTCATAGCCGAATCCGAATGGACGGTAGTGCGGTCTGTACTTGGGATACAACTCCACGTACCACTTGAAAAATGCTCGCGCACGCATTTATGTCATTTTAGATACCATTTTGGTAATCTCATTCAAATGCGTTCTCAAACGCTACACGAACGCATGCATTCTGCCTCATTTTTGTTTGAACGCATTTCCGAACGCTATACGAACGCATGCATTCTGTTTCCTATTCGAACACGTTTCCAAATGCTACTCGAACACATGGATTCTGTTTACCGTTCAAACGCATTTTCGAACGCTACACGAACGTGCATGCAGTGAATCGACTTCTCTTCCTCATATTTCATGCATGTTTGCTTCTTTGATCATCTCTTTTGCATTACATACTTAATCATCTCACTTTATTATTGACGTTTTTTACCGTCATTATTTATTTATATTTTCACATTTCTTTATTTGATATGTTTATGGAATTATGCGCTCGTTTTTATTTTATTTACTTTTATGGGTGTGCAAACTTGGGTGTTGATTAAATTATCTTGCATGTGTTTCATAAGACTTGGTTGTACTATTGCATAAATCCTTTCATTACAATTGGCATAAGTAATGGACCATTCCGAACCCAACGGTTTGAGGTCTTCCCTTGCGAGGGGTGAGTGCGGCCTTAAATCATTTCCCAGTTCACATTGGGTGGTGACTCCTTTATTCTCCGGTTTAGTCCCCCGCGGGCTATTCAGTACTCCCGACCAGGCCGAGAGCCCGGACAGTGTCGCCCATCTCTGTGCATGTTCCCACAGTCTAGCGACTCCACTGGGGATAGAGAATCGACCCCGAAATAATGTCTTGGAATGTTTGTGATTTTTGTTTTAGTTAACCTTGTCTCATATATTTTGTATACCCTTTCCTACCTTGATGACATCATATATCGTGAAGTCATTTTCGCTCGAGGCGGCGGATTTTTATATGGCATCATCGCTCGTTGGCACGTACATTAGGGTATAAAAAAGGTGCGCTCACTTGGTCACTCGAACCCTTGAGTGGGGAGACCTAGTTGTGGGCAACCCTTCACCAGTGGGAGCCTTTATCTATACTCCTATAAACCTCCATGTGAACCATAGTTGTATGACTCATAGAAGCTACCCTTTTATGCTTTTGTTTGGGACCATCATCATTTGGATCCAGTTGGACTTTTCGTCAAAAGATACGAACTTGTTGGGCCATTTAAATTGGGACGAGTTTATGTCTTATGACGATTGGGCCAAAAGCTTCCAAAATACCGATGGGCCACTTTATGTTTGGGCCCCCTATCATTTGAAGTTGTTTAGTCACCTTATTGCAAAAGTGTAAACCTGTTGGGCCTTTTCAACTGGGACAAGTTTGTACCTTGCGATAATTTGATTGAATACTTTAAAATGATAATGGGCCAACTTGTATGAAAACCTTGATGGACTTAGAAAATCCAATCATAATCTAATATATGGTAGAAGCATGAGTCCGATATCTACATTGGCTTTCATCCAGGAAGGATACACCTTATTATGGCATATTTATTTACTTTGAATACCTCCAAGTTCATCCCCATGACCGCGGCTGCTGAAAGCCCAATTCGTCATTTCTAGACAATGGCATAATCCCATAATAGGCTTAGACCATGTTGTAAATGGGCGGTCTTTGTCTTTTACCGATGGAAAGGGACAAAAGCAGCCAATGTTCACCCCGTAGCATAGGAGAGAGTGATTTTGTGTGTCTTACATCGGCGCATAGAACAAGCCTTATCTAGAACCAAATATGGATTTACCACGAGTGTGGGAGAAATAAGGTCGGAAGGATATATTCTGTTTGATACCGACATACATCTTATACATCTTCTACATCGCATGCATACACGCATAATGCTAACTCATAGTTTCAACAGCCATCATAGATATCTGTTGGGTTAGAGAAGAATAAAGACTTGTAAAAAAAATAGTTAGCAAACATGAGTGAGTCAGATAATAAGTTTTCCCGCTTGGACCAATTAGAGTCCAACATCACTAAGATTATTGAGCAGTTATAAGCTTTAGCCACCGCTGTGGCCAGTCTGGCAGTGCCCCATGCAGGGGGAATAGAAAAAAATGAGAATGTCAGGCGTGAGGAACCTCCAAAAAGGGTGAGTGATGAGATCCCTGCTTTTGATGATGACATGGAAGAGTATGCTATAAGAAGGGTAGCCGGGTCTCAGGTAGAACTGCAGAAACTCAAGGATCAGGTTGAGTCATTTACCCGCAAGTTGCAGGGTAAACATGAAGATTTGCTAGACTACTATGCGATGACTTTCGAAGAGCAGCTGCCTTCGCAAATCAAGATGCCTGACATAGCCAAGTTCAACGGGAATGGGGATCCTAGGGTCCATCTCCGACAGTATGTGTTTTCGTGATGAGTTCAGTGGGTCTGTCGAAGCGTCACGTTCAGAAGATGTTCGGGATATCACTGGAGGGGGCGCCCGTGGTATGGTATCATGGCCTGGAGAGAAAGGTCAATGATGACTGGAGGGCATTATCAGAGGCCTTTTTGAATCAGTATGTCACAGATTTGGAGATTGACTTGTCGCTCCATGACTTGGAGAACACCAAAAGAAGCCAGAAGAGAGCTTCAATGATTATGTAGATCGCTGGAGAAGCCAGCTCTTGAAAATGCAGACTTGGCCCTCGGAGAAGGACCAGATCAAGATGATCATTAAGGGCACCAAGCCCTCTATTTATAACAAGCTGAGGAGGATGACCTCCATGATTAGCAACTTTCGACAGCTTAGAGAAACTGTCATGGATATCGAGTAAGAGGAAGCCGAGAATCGAAAGTTTTACAGCCAGAATAGAAGGACTATTGGGGGGTCTTCAGGGACCATGCCCGCTACTGCTGAGGTCACTGCCATCAAAAATAGGCGATTCTCCAACCTTGGTAGACCTTTGTCAAAGGTGTTTGAAAAACTGAAGATGTAAGGACTCATAGAACCCTTAGAGCCTAAACCACTTCCAAACCCTGTGCCACCCAACCTCAACCTAAGCCTATATTGTCACTTCCATCAAAGGAAAGGCCACGAAACTGACAACTGCACCCGTCTTAGGCATGATATCCAAAACCTCATTGATGCTCATAAAATACCCGACCCAGAAAAAGAACAACCTAACACACACAGAAACCCTCTACCAAACTACCACTCTATTCCACCACCCACCTACATGATTAGCTCTGGCCTACCCGAAAGCCTTGTCCTCCAAACCATCGACCACCAAGCCTTTTACATGGATGTATGGGGCAGCAGTAGTGAAGATGAAATGGGGCAGGGGATAGATTCTTGGGAAAACCTCTCGAGCAGTGACAAAGAGAAGAATGAATAGAAATAAGAACTAATGCAGTCGGAGAATCTGACGCTCAAAGAAACCAAGAAGACTGAAGAAGACAAGGCTGTAGATGACGAAGACATTTATTTTTGTAATCATGCATTTATTAGTCATAAAGACATTGTTTTGCTTGCTTGCTCGAAGTTTTTTTTAAAGTTTACATCATAATATGCGTATTCGACATTAATTCGACAAAGACAAAGGCATTTAATCTTGGTACATTCGAAAACCCCAACGGAATTTTAATTGCAAATGAGAAGCGGAATGGAATTGACATAAGGAAATTGTAAGCAGGCCCAGAGGGCGACCAAAGACATTAATTGGCGAAGGGCCCAAAGAAGCACAAGGAAGGCCTAACCCATTGGAATAGGAAATACATCCATGAATCCATGCATACACGTCACATACATGAAATTTTTGTTTTGTGTTCGCAGGTTTTGAAGAAAAAGGGAAAAAGTGGCAAAGACGAGCAAATCAGGAACGGTTCAAAAATGAACCATCTCAACTCAAGTAACGGTTCAAAAATGAACCATCTCTCATCAGTAACAGTTCGGAAATGAACCATCTCTCATCAGTAACGGTTCGAAAATGAACCATCCCTCATCAGTAACGGTTCGGAAATGGACCACCATCTCACAACAGTAACGGTTTAGAAATGAACCATCAAATCACATCAGTAACGGTTCGGAAATGAACCATTATCTTACATCAACTCACTTTGAAGCATCTCGTAAAGTAGCTGGTAAGTTTGGCGACAGCTGGCGAACCAAGTAAGTAAAAATGCATGCATGACTTTGATAGGATTGTCACTGTCACACACTGCATAAGTTCCATCAAAGTGGGGGTGACTGTAGACACTGTATTTTTGCATAAAGCCCAATGATGAGCCTCGTATGGAGGCACTACCCGATAAGTTGCTGTAGTTGCGGGAAACGGACGTCGGAAGGGAAAATTCAGAAAAATAAATACCTTGTCAAATTTAAACTCACTAGTTTAGCCTCGGGTTCGCTTAGTCAGTTCATGTCTTAAAATATTAGCCTCGGCCCAAAACCCTCGCAACCCATGAAAAGCCCATCACGCCCAAGGCCCACTAAATCCAATCCAAAATATTCAAAACACATTTAACACATGCCAAAATCTAAATAAATCACCTTCCAAATTAAAGATATTCCCCCACCAAGAATACAAAATATTATTTCCTTAAATAAATTAATTAAACACACCTCATATTTGCTTGATTTGTTCACTTTTCAAGCCATGCACACACAAGGAAACCCCAGCATGCACCATTATAAAAGATGACATTTTCCAAACCCTAGAGCTCTCCTCTTTCACTTTCATTCACGGCACCATGCACACGTAATAAACCCTAAACTCTCATAACTCTTTGTCTCTCACTCTCTTCACTTCCATTGTTATTCTCTCTCACTATAATCCTCTCAGAAAACGCTCAAATACAACTATGAATTTCAAAAACCCGTGAGCAACAAACCCTAGCTCTTTGGCTTACACACTCACATAGAACCGAATACAACAAACCACACAGCTTGCCTCTCCTTTAACGCACACACCCCTTCACTGACCACACACAGCCCTTCCACTAACAAATAAAAAAAAAACACGCCCAAGCCACTCACCAAAGGCACGCACAAAGTGTACCACACAACTCTCGGCAGCTCACCTAAGCAAATAACAAATAGCCTTTCTCTCAAACTACACGTGAAACACACCAACCTCACACAGTAATCACTCAAAAAAAAACCCTAATAGCTCTCGGCACACAGCTCTCTCTCTCATCATCTTGCCTCTTCTCCACTAACTAAATTCCATCAACAAAAGCCATGCCCTCACCAACTAAAATAAAGCAAAAAAGCTGAGACTGCTCACAAACGAACCCTTACCAACCAGCGATCAAATAAACAAATAACAAACAACACCAAGCCGAGCATATAAGCAGACCATACACGTCCATTCCCCATGGCCGAATGCCGAAACAAAGAACACAGAATAAGCCCCAGACATAAATTCCGTAGCCGAATCTGAATGGACGGTAGTGCGGTCTGTACTTGGGATACAACTCCATGTACCGCTTGAAAAACGTTCGCGCACGCGTTTATGTCATTTTAGATACCACTTTGGTAATCTCGTTCGAACGCGTTCTCAAATGCTACACGAACGCATGCATTCTACCTCATTTTCATTCGAATGCGTTTCTGAATGCTATACGAACGCATGCATTCTGTTTCCCGTTCGAACGCGTTTCCAAATGCTACTCGAACACATGCATTCTGTTTACCGTTCGAATGCATTTTCGATCACTACACGAACGTGCATGTAGTGAATCGACTTCTCTTCCTAATATTTCATGCATGTTGCTTCTTTCGTCATCTCTTTTGCATTACATACTTAATCATCTCACTTTATTATTGACGCTTTTTACCGTCATTATTTATTTATATTTACGCAATTCTTTATTTGATATGTTTATGGAATTATGCGCTCATTTTTATTTTATTTACTTTTATAGGTGTACAAACTGGGTGTTGATTAAATTATCTTGCATGTGTTTCATAAGACTTGGTTGTACTATTGTATAAATCCTTTCATTACAATTGGCATAAGTAAGGGACCATTCCAAACCCAGCTGTTTAAGGTCTTCCCTTACGAGGGGTGAGTGTGGCCTTAAATCATTTCCCAGTTCACACTGGGTGGCGACTCCTTTATTCTGCGGTTTAGCCCCCCGCGGGCTATTCTGTACTCCCGACCTAGCCGTGAGCCCAAACAGCGTCGCCCATCTCTGTGTCTGTTCCCACACCAGGCTAGAGGTGGATATGAATACTTCGTAACCTTTACAGATGATGCATCACGTTATGGTTATGTGTATCTTATGAGACACAAGTCGGAAACTTTTGTGAAATTCAAAGAGTTTCGACACGAAGTAGAAAAACAGACCGGCAAAAGTATTAAAACATTACGGTCGAACCATGATGAAGAATAATTAAGCAACAAGTTTCTTGATTACTTAAATGAATATGATATTCTTTCACAGTGGACTCCTCCCGGAACACCTCAATTAAATGGTGTGTTCGAACGGAGAAATCAAACTTTGTTAGACATGGTATGGTCAATGATGAGTCGCACTGAGCTACCAATTTCCTTCTGGGGATACGAATTGAACAGTGCAATACTTATTTTGAATAAGGTTCCGTCAAAGTTTGTTGGACAGACTCCATATGAAATATGGACAGGAAAGAAACTGGGTTTCTCATTCCTGAAGATTTAGGGATGCTGGACATACGTTAAACGTTTGGATGGTACCAAAATAGAACCCAAATCGGATAAGTGCCTATTTGTAGGTTATCCTAGGGAAACCAAAGGATATTACTTCTACAACCCACAAGAGGTATTTGTTGCTCTCCATGCAGTTGTCCTCGAAAATGAATTCCTAAATGCAGTGGTAAATGGGAGGAAAGTAGAACTCGATGAAAATCGAAGTGATATTGTTCATTGCACCGACTCTATCACGAAACACAAACAGTTTATCAAGGATGAGACTGTACCACAATCTTCTAATACACAAGAACAACGTAGGTCGGATAGAGTCAGAAAATAACCTGAGAGGTATGGGTTTCTGATCTCACCTAATGTGGATATCAATCTTATTAAGGAAGACGAACCGGCCACGTATGAGGAAGCGATACAAGGTATCGACTCCGCTTTATAGAAAGATACCATAAAGTCCGAAATGGATTCCATGTATGCCAACCAAGTTTGGGCACTGGTTGATGCTCTAGAAGGCGTTAAGCCAATTGGTTGTAAATGGGTTTTCAAGAAGAAGACGAACATGGATGGCAACATACAAACGTACAAAGCTAGGCTTGTAGCGAAAGGGTATCGCCAATGACATGGTGTCGATTACGATGAAACTTTTTCACTTATTGCCATGATTAAATCCATTCGGATATTGCTTGCTATTGCTGCATATTTCAATTATGAAATATGACAGATGGACGTCAAAACCGCTTTCCTTAACGGAAACCTTTTGGAGGATGTTTATATGTACCAGCCTGATGGTTTTATCGTACCAAAATATGCAAATAAGATTTGCTTCTTGGAACCAACGTTTTGATAAGATCATAAAAGAATATGATTTCATTCAAAACGAAGATGATTCTTCTGTATATAAGAAGGTTAGTGAGAGCGCACTGACATTCATTGTCCTTTACGTTGATGATGTATTGCTTATTGGAAATGACATTCCCATGCTACAATCAGTGAAAGCTTGGCTTTCATTAAAATTCTCCATGAAAGATCTGGGAGAAGCAGCCTTTATTCTGGGAATAAGGATCTACCAGGGATAGATCTAGAAAGCTGCTTGGACTTTCACAGAGCTCGTATATTGAAAAAGTGTTGAAGAGATTCAACATAGATCAGTCCAAGAGGGGACTGCTTTCTGTGTCACATGTCGTCTCTCTATCTAAGGACATGTGTCCTGAAACTAAAGATGAGAGAGAAGCAAAGAGTCGGGTCTCGTTCGCTTCTGCAGTCGGATCGATCATTAATGCCATGATATGTAAGCGACCTGATGTCTCGTATGCTTTGAGCATGTGCAGTCGCTATCAGGCCGATCACGATGATGGTCACTGGATTGCTGTTAATAACATCCTTAAGTATCTTAGACGAACTAAGGATGCTTTCTTAGTCTATGGATATGGAGAACTTGAGGTGACTAGGTTCACCGATGCAAGTTTCCAAACCGATAAAGACGACTCTAAGTCACAATCTGGGTATATATTTTGTTTGAACAACGGAGCAGTGAGCTTGAAATCTTCCAAGCAAGAGACTGTTGTTGATTCAACAACAGAAGCGGAATATATCGCTGCAGTTGAGGCAGCAAAAGAAGCAGTTTAGATCCGTAAATTCCTAATTGGATTATGAGTAGTTCCGTTAGCAGCTTAGCATGTTCCTTTGTATTGTGACAATAACAGGGCTATAGCACAGGCTAAAGAACCACAGTCTCATCAACGATCCAAGCATGTACTTCGAAGGTTTCATCATAATCATGAGATTTTACATCGTGGCGATGTGAAGATCGAAAAGATCACATGAGATGACAACATTACAAATCCACTGATGAAAGCTATCTCTCAGCAAAATTTTGAGCGACATGTACATAGTTCAGGTGTTAGATACTTGAGTGATTAGCTATGAGCCAAGTTGGAGATTGTTGGACAATTATGACCCATAGCATCAATATTTGTAAAAGACATTGTGGTTTTTGTACAAATTAACTATGTGACAAAGGAAATTGCTATTTTATCATTTTGTAATTAGATTACTTTGATATATAAATGATAAAAGTCCTTATAATTAGTTCCGGATTAATAAGATATGAGAAAGTATTAATCCACGAACGGTTTAATCATGAAATATCCATAATCATAGTATTATCGAGACTGGACATCGATAATGCGGAATAGATTAGTATTACACATGTGCGCGTTATGGAAGCTTAACGGCATAGTTATCATATATTTAAGTATAGGATACTTATGCAAGTGTGATAGGAGGTTCTGTTAGCCGTTGGACTGGGAACAGCTTCGCTCTGGATAGACCCATCGGAATCTCATTGGTAGTATGACTATGTGTCTATGGGAATCCGAATCAGGGTAGGTGTATGTGGTCTTAACCTGAGACTTGCATCGCTAATACTTGTGACAATCTGTACGCTTTGGTTTGTTAGTGTCCTAGACAGGCCCAAGGATCCTAAACAAGATTTATGTGTGAATAAAATCAAAGGGAGTTGTGGAATACTCACATTGATCGGTTTTGAAATTTTCACAAAACTCCATGGATGTAGAAGCTCCATGCTTCTTTGTTGTTCCAAACTCATGGGTGAGTTTCCCTATCACCTTAATTAACTCCTTTAAGTGCTAGCTTGTATAATTTTTACAACAAAAATTCTAAATGAGAGAAGAGAGCTCACGCCCATTTGAGAGAAAAAAGAGATGATGAATAGTTCCTTTGTGTGTTTTCCAAAAACATAAAGCAAAAGTTGGTGGTTGGTTTGATTAAATACAACATTTAATATTATGCCAACTACACACATCAAAAAATGACATGTGATGTAAGTTAGTGGGTTCCACCACTTTGGATTCAAAATTCAAGTTGACATCTCCAACACACAACTAAGCTTTGGGTCCGGGATCGTTTAATCCGATTAAACGAATTTTTCGTCGCGACGTAATTAAATCCAATTTAATTAAATAATAAAGCCTAGCAAAATTATTACGAAAGTCGCTTATCAATTAATTCCAAATTAATTTGTTCGCTTGAATTAAAATCCAATTTTAATTCCATATGAAATCCGATTTCAATTAATATATCAAATATATTATTTAGCCCAATTAAATAAATTAAATAGAAAAATCCAATTTAAATATTAAATTTATTTTACTGATTAATTCCAAATTAATCAAGTACTCTCTTTTACACGAATAATCCCAGATTAATTCTTGTTGTAATTAATCCCAAATTAATTTTTTCTCTCATAATTAATCCCAGATTAATTCTAATCGAGTCAAATGTCATCGGTGAATCTTTGGGAAGCGACCTAAGAGATCCATGGATATGTTGGCAGTAAATACGGTTGTCGAACTATCCGACATGTGCGTACCCGGTACCACGTTCTTACCGATTTACAAGACATGGATGGCTTTTAGAAAAACATCATGCCTACCCAATTCTCAAGAAATATATTCAACATGGAATATATATAATATGTATCAGGCGTAGTATACAATGTATTGCGTAATAAGATCCAGTATCAGATGTCACATGCTAGGCCTGGGGCTGGAATTGTGTCTTCCTCGTACGAAGCATATATCGGATCACTAGAAACTAGTCTCTTTAATCGAATAATCATGAACTAGTCATACTATCCGATAGCTGCAACATTTGAGAGTACTAGTTCTGTATCCCTGCGTGATCATCGGTCCCATGACTGACTGAAGTGATACTTCCATCTTGACATCACACCCAATACACTACGATTCTCAGTAAACCAGAAGATGCGTACACCGAACCTGTTAAAGCCCCAAACGACCAAATCCAAAGCGTACTGGATTGTCGCAAGTATTAGCGATGCAAGTCTCAGGTTAATACCAAATACACCTACCCTGATTCAGATTCCCATAGACACATAGTCATACTACCAATGGGATTCCGATGGGTCTATCCAGAGCGAAACTGTTCCCGATCCAACGGCTAACAGAACCTCTTATCACACTTACATAAGTATCCAATACTCAAATATATGAGAACTATGTCGTTAAGCTTCCATAACGCGCACAAGTGTAATACTAGTCTATTCCGCATTATCGATGTCTAGTCTCTATAATACTACGACTATGGATATTTAATGATTAAACCTTTCGTGGATTAATAATGTCTCATATCTTATTAATCTGGTACTAATCATATGGACTTTTATCATTTATATATCCAAGTAATCCAATTACAAAATGATAAAAGAGCAATTTCCTTTGTCACATAGTTAATTTGTACAAAGAACACCATGTCTTTTACAAATAGTGATGCTATGGGTCATAATTTTCCAACAATCTCCCACTTGGCCTATAGCCAATCACTCAAGTGTCCAACACCTGAACTATGTACAGGTCGCTCATGCTTATGCTGAGATATCACTTTCACCAGCGGATATGCAAGGTTATCATCTGAAACGATATTTCCGATCTTGACATCACCACGATGTGTGATCTCACGAATCAGATGAAACCGTCGAAGTACATATTTGGATCATTGATGAGACTGTAATTCCTTAGCCTGTGTTGTAGCCTAGCTCAGCTGCTAACAGAACTACTTCTAATCCAATTAGGAATTTTATAGATCCAAAATGCTTCTTTTGCTTCCTCAGCCGCAGCAATGTATTTCGCTTTTGTTGTTAAATCGACAACAGTATCTTGTTTGGAAGATTTCCAGCTCACTGTTTCGTTGTTCAAACAAAATATGTACCATTATTGCGACTTATAGTCGACTTTATCGGTTTGGAAACTTGCATCGGTGAACCCAGTCACCTCAAGTTCTCCATATCCATAAATTAAGAAAGCATCCTTAGTTCCTCTAAGATACTTAAGGATGTTCTTAACATCAATCCAGTGACCATCACCTGGATCAGCCTGATTGTGACTTCATATTCTCAAAGCGTATGAGACACCAGGTCGCGTACATGTTATGGCATAGATGATCGATCTGACTACTTAAGCGAATGGGATTTGATTCATTGCATCTCTCTCATCTTTAGTTTTAGGACACATGTCCTTAGATAGAGAGACGTCATGTTATACTGGAAGCAGTCTCTTCTATGACTGATCCATGTTGAATCTCTTCAACACATTCAATGTACGAGTTCTCGGAGAGTGCCAACAAATTTTAGATCTATCCCAGTAGATCCTTATTCCTAGAATAAAGGTTGCCTCTCCCAAGAATTTCATGGAGAATTTTAATGAAAGCCAAGCTTTCATCGATTTTAGTATGGGAATGTCATTGCTAAAAGGCAATACATCATCAACATATAGGACAATCAATGTCAGTGCGCTCCCACTAACCTTCTTATATACACAAGAATCATCATCGTTTTGAATGAAACCATATACCATTATGATCTCATCAAAACGCTGGTTCTAAGAATGTAATGATTGCTTCAATCCATAAATTGATCGATTTAACTTGTAAACCTTATTTGCATGTTTTGGCACGACAAAACCATCAGCCTCTTTTATATAAAGTTCCTCCAAAAGGTTTCCGTTAAGGAAAGTGGTTTTGACGTCCATTTGCCATATTTCATAATCGAAATATGTAATTATAACAAGCATTATCCGAATGGACTTAATCATGGCAACGGGTAAAAGGTTTCGTCGTAATCAATACCATGTTAATGACGATACATTTTCGCTACAAGCCTAGCTTTGTATGTTTATTTGTTGCCATCCATGTTTGTCTTCACCATGAAGACTCATTTGCTACCAATAGGCACAATGCCTTCTGGTACATCAACCAGTGTCCAAACTTGGTTGTATACATGGAATCCATTTCGGACTTCATGGCCTCTTGCCATAAAGCGGAGTCGATACCTTGTATCACTTCCTCATATGTAGCTGGTTCATCTTACTCAATAAGATTAAAATCTACATGAGGTGAGATCAGAAACTCATACCTCTAAGGTTGTTCTCTGGCTCTCTCCGACCTACGCGGTTCTTGTGTATTAGTAGGTTGTGTAATAGTCTCATCCCTAATGAACTGTTCATGTTCCGTGAGGGGATCAGTGCCAGGAACAGTATCACTCCGATTTTTCATCGAGTTCTACTTTCCTCCCACTTACCACTACATTTAGGAATTCCTCTAAGGAAAACCGCATGGAGAGCAACAAATATTTTATTCTCTTATGGGTTGTACAAATAATATCCTTTGGTTTCCCTAGGATAACCATTTACAAATAGGCACTTATCCGATTTGGGTTCTAGTTTGGCACCATCCAAATGTTTAATATATGCCCAGCATACCCAAATCTTCAGGAATGAGAAACCCAGTTTCTTTCCTGTCCATATTTCATATGGAGTCTGTCCAACAGACTTTGATGGAAACTTATTCAAAATAAGTATTGCACTGTTCAATGCGTATCTCGTGAAGGAAATTGGTAGCTCAGTGCGACTCATCATTAACCTTACCATGTCCAACAAAGTTCGGTTTCTCCATTCGGACACACCGTTCAATTAAGGTGTTCCGGGAGGAGTCCACTATGAAAGAATATCATACTCTTTCAAGTAATCGAGAAACTCATTGCTCAAGTATTTTCCACCACGGTCCAACCGTGATGTTTTAATACTTTTGCCGGCCTGTTTTTCTACTTCGTGTCGAAACTCTTTGAATTTCTCAAAAGTTTCCGACTTATGTCTCATATGACACACATAATCATAACGCGATGCAACATCCGTAAAGGTTACAAAATATTCATAACCACCTCTAGCCTAGCTAGACATGGGCCCGTATACGTCACTATGATCGAGGGCTAACAGCTCGGTGTCACGCACACCTTTACCGCTAAAAGGCACTTTAGGCATTTTGCCTAATAAACAAGATTCACAGACATCATATGAATTAGGATCAAATCCGTCCAAGTATCCATTCTTCCAAAGAGTGGATATATGAGTCTTGTTAATGTGTCTCAGACAACAATGCCACAAATAAGTCTCATATGATTTACTCAGTTTGAGCTTTTTGTTTGTCATGTTATATGTTTGAGATTCATTTATATTCGAAATATAAATATTATTATTCACATCTAATGTGTATATCTCAATATCATCTTTATAAACAAAACACACATTATTCTGGAACATAAAGGTATACCCACAACGTGTTAAACTAGATATATAGATAATGTTTCTAGTCAAACTAGGTATATTATAACAGTTTCCTAATTTAAGTACATGCCCAAAAGGCAGTTCCAAAACCTAGGTTCCCACAGCCAAAACAGCGACTCTCGTCCCATTTTTGACTCCCATGTCGATCTCATCTGAAGCCAGTCTCCTGCTAATCAGCAGATCCCACACATCAGTACATATGTATGTACCACATCCAATATAAAAATCCAATTTTTAAAATCAGTAGTGGACACTTTTATTACAATAAAAACATACCTGAAGTCGGAGCCTTGCCCGCCTTCACTTCCTTCATGTCTGCCTTGTCCATACGGCAGTTGATGAGTGGTATTTATATCACTATTTCCCACTCATTTGACCTAATGTTTTGTATTGTTTCTCGAGATTTATGAACGTTTTGATGTGTTTTGTTGTTATTTTGCAGATAAATAAAGTTTGGACAGCACTGGAGGCAATTTGGGGCAAATTCGGACAAAAATGCGCCAACTGGGATATTTATGTCTTCTCCGCGTCGCGCCGCGCATAGCTTTTGCGGCGCGACGCCCAGCCTGCGCCGGATCTGCTAAAATGCGCCGTGGTCAACGGGTCAACAAGTTGAAAAGTTTGACTTTGCTAACATGCGCCTGCCACGTGTCACCATCACAACGGAGATGCTAACGTGCGCCGTGCCACGTGTCAAGATCTCATTGCTCGGACGGCCACCGCCTCACGTGTCATGCCACGTGTCGCCACATCATCGTCCACATCAGCAGCCACGTCAGCAAGTCAACCGAGTCAACGTACCACGTCATCATCAGCCAATCACAGCGCGCCACGTGTCAAGCTCTCATTTGTCCGACGGCCGCCGCCCCACGTGTCATGCCACGTGTCGCCACATCATCACCATGACGTAAGCGATGACGTCATGAACAGTTGACACGTCAGCATGACGTAAGCGATGACGTCATGAACAGTGCCACGTCATCGGATAAGATTTGAGCCGACCAACCAGCGCGTGACACGTGTCACTGTAGCGCGCGTCGCGACGCTGGCCGCGCGGCGCGACGCGCGCACCCCATCGAAGCCTATAAATTCAGAACCCGATTTCAGAAATTTGTATCCCATCCTCTCTCTTCAATTCCTTCTAAAGAGAGAGTTTCTCTCTCTAAACTCTTTTAGTTTTTACTTTTTTTTACTTTTGTAAATAATTTTAATTACTTTTTGTATAATAGTAATTTAATTTTTACTTTTTACTTTCTTTTACAGTTTTTACTATTTACTACTTTTTACTTTTTACAGTTTTTACTATTTACCGTGATGCGGTAATTTCTTTATGTTCGGGTGAAAGGTAATTTCTTTTACTATTACTATTTAGATTAATCTCCCTTAAAAATAATATATTTACTATTTAAATGGGACTTAATCAGGATACCGCCAGATTGGTCGGTGGGTAATAAAACAAGGTTCCGCCTTTATGGCTGGTTATTTTGGTTCCGCCTTTATGGCTGGTTATTTTGGTTCCGCCTTTATGGCTGGTTATTTTGGTTCCGCCTTTATGGCTGGTTGATAATAATCACAAGTTTATATATTATTTTTATGGGAGATATCTAAATAAGTAGTAGTAGGATTAATTCCTTTTACCTTAACATTTTATTTTTATTTTACTTTTCAGTATTTTTATTTTATGTCTTTTATTTTTTATGTTTTTACTAGTCCTAGTTATGTGTTAGTTATCTAGGGGTTGTGATGACTTTTAATATCACTAGTTTATAAGGGATTATTTTATAGTTTGGGTAATTTATAAGTTTACTTATTAAGTCTTAAGCTTAATGCTTCTTATTGTCTGATCACCAATAAGATTGAATGGTAAATCTAAAATAAACTAGACATAGGGATTTTAGGTTTCAGCCTTAGACTTAATAGCCCACGATCTTCTTTGAGGATAGATAACCCTTTAATATAGATTTCCTTACAGGATAGGAATATACCTGTAGGGCGGGGGTAGCTATAATTGGAACTTAGACTTAATGAATCCAGGTAATATGGTTGACATAGGAATATGGTTCAATTGGGTTATACTGGGTATTTGTAGTTGACCATCGGAAGAGGCTTTTACATAATTTAGTGTTCCAGGTTAGTAAACAGATTTATTACACAAACATAAAATAATCACTTCATCTTTTAAATGATATTAAAGGAAATCACAACCTTATATCTTTTTATCTGTATTTTCCTTAGTATATTTTCTTTTATCTTTTTATTTATTTATTTAGCAAATCTTCAATCAACCAAATCAATCAAGCAATCAATTCCATTCTCCCTTTTAATTAGATATTTGTAATTAAATAGATTCAATAATTAATAACAACAGTAGGAATTAAGTCCTCGTGGGATCGATATTTTTATACTACTTGAACGATACGTGCGCTTGCGTTATACGTGTGTGTTTACGCCGGTCAAGTTTTTGGCGCGCGTTGCCGGGGACTTATATTTCTTGAGTTATTAATTTTGAAGCTATCTAATTTACTTGTATCTAATTTTCTTTTTTTTATCTGTAATTTTTATTTCTTTTGATTTCAGGTGACTTAAAAATGGAACACTACTGGGAGATTGAGAGACTACGTGCTTTACAAGAAGACACACCCCACATCTGGGAGCAACAGTCCGGTTTTCTGAGGCCTGTTGAACAGCCCAATGATTATCACTGGATGCCAGAACCAAGCAATGCTACATTTGTTCATCAGAACGAAATGGGAGATGTGTGATTTGTGATAGTAACCACCCGAGCGATCAATGTATATATCGATCAGAGTGGGAGAATTTCTGGAGACAATCATGCAATGAAGAGCCATCACATTTCACAGAGCCACATTTTCCATCTTATCCACCATCTACCTTTGATCTTCATCAACAACCAGAACCATCAGAGGAAGATCAATTGATTCACATGTTCAAAGAACAAGCAGCTCGATTTGATACACAATTCAGATAACACAGAATCCATACAAAAAATGACAGATCAGATCAGACAATTAACAGAAAACCAGAACTATATACCTCAAGAACCAGTTCCAGATGACACTGATGAAGCCTTCAAGTACCATCATTTCACAATGACATTTCAACAGAGAAGAGGCTGAGCAGTATCAACAACCAGAGGTATCAGTTCAGGAACCCGAACCGGCAAAGTCTCGATTTGATTTCTATTATTCAGATTCTGACGAGGATGAAGCTGAAATATTTGTACCAACTGCAATCAAAAATTGAGGATGGAATTCTGTATCCTCAAAATGAAGATCTTGGAGAATGCTTTGCACAAATGTTTGATGAAGATTTACCTGAGCCAATCATTTCACCCAGATCAGAGGATGAAGACCTAAAATCTGACATTTCTTTTCATCCTCAGGTTGACAATTTTGAAACATGTATTTCACAGATGACAGATGAAGAGCTGAATGCAGAAATTTTCAAATACATCTATGAAGAAAGGTGGAGCAAAAAGAAGAGCAAATGGAAGAGCAACAGTCAAACCAAAATAAAGATCCAGAGCATTCAGGAAAAACATCGCTGTTTTGGGGAGTGCAAATCAAAGATATCACCCAGAAGCTTGACAGAATGGAACATCCATTCCAAGTCAAACATCATACGAGACCTCCTGATTTTCTTTCTTTCTTTTCAGGAACCACTGGAGCAAAAATGAGTAAAAAGGTGGCACGAGCACTGAAAAAGACAAAATTCTTTTTGCCACTTTACCGTTGGAAGAGACCATTCAAAAGCAACGCTCACGGGATTGTCTTTAATCGGACATCCAAAACGACATTGAAACCTCCTTAACATATGGATTTCAGTCACGTCTGGCTGAAGACGAAAAATTCAGCGCTAGCAGGGAGGCAACCCATGCAATTTGTTGTAATTTATTTTTCATATTCTGTGAACTTTTTAATTTTGTGTGTTATTTTTGTAGGGAAATGCACAAACGAAGCATTTTAAGACAGAAGGAATTGTGTTTGGAAATCAAAGATGAGAAACAATTCATTGGCAATGGCTGATTAAAGAATGAAATCTTGAGACACATCCTAATGAATTTATACTAAGCAAGTGGCATATTGCGTACACAATTCCGTTGCCTTAATTATTGCTTTGATTCGTTTTTCTGTTGTAATTATATTTATTTTCGTAGACAGGATCCAGACTTTTTGACCTTTCACGATTTCTTTTGTTGTTTAGCAAACAAACGTCCTCTGGAAGATACTTCTGCTATTATTACTCACCCTTTTTCAAGTACTATAAATTCAGCCCGTCATTGCATTTTTGAAGGCATCCTAATTTGAAAAATAAATACATAAAAAAATGGAAGCCACTTCAAGAAGACGAGTTGAAAATATTTGTGTGTTTTGCGGAAGTACTGTTGGTACTAAACCACAATACATAGAAGCAGCACGGGAATTGGGTCGAGTATTAGCTGCAAGAAATATGCACCTAATATATGGCGGAGGCAATCTCGGACTTATGGGGATCGTTTCAAAAGCCGTACAGGAATGAGGCAGTCACGTTTTGGGAATCGTCCCAAAACCCTTGGCAGAGGCAAATCTTATTGGCTCATCAAACGGAGAGGAACTGATCGTATCAGGTATGTCTGAACGCCTGGTAGAAATGATTAACCGTGCTGATGCTTTTATCGCTTTGCCAGGTGGATTGGGTACATTGGAGGAAATTTTTATAGTTCTATCTTGGGCGAACCTGAACATACACCAGAAACCAATTGGACTACTCAATGTTGATGGATTTTATGATTTTTTCTTTGTGTGTTTCTTGATGATGCTCGGAGAAATGGGTTCGTATCAAAACCTATGAAAGAACTCCTCTTCACTGCCAGACTTGCTCCGGATCTGATAGACCAACTTATAGCCTATGAACCACAAGTTGACCCTATCCTATCAAAGATAAATTGGTCTGAGGACGATCGTGGTAAGAGGCGTCGAATTAATCTGGATCTTAACCTTTAATTTCCTGTAGATTTCAGCTAACCAGGTACAACCTTCTAACTCTCCTTTTACTGTTTAAGACATTGGGGACAATGTCTCATTTAGGTTTGGGGGAGGGATTTAGATGATTAGTACCTTGTTTTTAGTTTGTATGTTGTTTTTATTTTTAGTCCAAAATTTTTTGAAAAATAAAAAAAAAAATTGAAAAATTTTCAAAAAATATTTTGCATTTTCATGTTTCTGTTTTGACTAAAAATGTGGAATTGGTAAGAGATAGCCGAGTAAGGAATTTCCACTCCTGAGACGTATCTCAAGCCCATTTTCGAAATAAAGTTAATTGTTGTTTATTTCCTTTTAAATTATTTAATTTGTGAATTCTCCATAAATCTGACTAAAATGGATCTTCATATACTCAGTTGACAGGTATTATGAACTTACATGGAACATACAGTCATGAGATAAAATTGAAAAGTTTGTAATATTCCGTGCTATAGTTTAATTGGAGGAAGCATCTCTAAATAGTGATGGAGTAAAAAAAAAAAAAAATGTCCGAGATCCGAGTTATTAAGTCTGTAAGGGTGTTTTAACACCTAGTGCCCTAAAACCAACTGGTTGGGGAGTCATTGGCCCAAAGCTCGCTACATGGATCGAAGATGTTGCAAAAATATATATACATATATATATCTGAAGTCTGAGTAATTAAGTTCGTAGGGTGTCTTAACACCTGGTGCCCTAAAGCCAACTGGTTTGGGAGCCACCGACCCAAAGCTCGCTACATAGACGGAAGGTATTGTATATAAATAAAAAATAGAGAAAAAATCAAGAAAAATCAGAAAAATCAGAAAAATTATTCCATTGCTACAAAAAGATATGAAATCTGATAGAACTTTAGAACAAAAATATTACTCTCTTATCAACTGCACTTATGATTGTTGTGGGCAAAAATGAGTTGATTAATATTTTGTTAGCTGTGTATATGGAGAATGGTAAAAATAATCGGAGAATTTACTTATTCGGTAATTTAGAATGAAACAAAACAACTAGTAACTTGAAGTAGAATTTTCACCTGATTAGTCACTATTTTCTTTATTCTCTTTTCGCTTGTCTTTTTGCTTTTGTGTGCATTATTTTTTCTAACTTTTTACTTTTGTAAAATGTTTGTGGGTATCATTGCTGTAAACCCTCACGAGACTACACTCGTCCACTAGGGACACCTAGGGGTTTAAAGGCTTGTTGCATACGCTAAATGCAATCGTGATCCCTACGAAAATGGCTTAGTTAAATTTTATTATGTTATTTTATTTTCTGTTTTGCTCGAGGACTAGCAAAATGTTAGATCAGCAGTCACGCTTCCAGTGAACCCATTTGCCACAGTTTAGGCAGACAACTTGGGATATATCATTTGTCTTCCCAGAAGACTGTGATGATTTTGCCTTTCCCCTTTTTCTTCACACCCCCAGAAGCCTTCGGCCAAGCCTTGGCCTTCTGGGATGTCGAAATTAGATGCGTCTTGCGCTTCTTGCTCTTTTGGAAGCTCTGGCTCTGCCTCCTTGAGCATAGCCATTAACTCTCCAAGAGTTTTCTATTGGTTCATGATGAACCCGCCTCAGCATTCGGGCAGAGACTGTAAGATCAAATCTATGGAAATCTCGGCCTCATAGGTAATGCCCAGCTAACCTAGCTGTTCGATGTCAGCAATCATCTGTGACTCCTAGTGCTCGACAGATGTACCCTCTGACATACACGAGTGAAAGAGCTTCTTTTGCAATTTGTACTTCTAAGATCTAAGGTTAGATCTATGAAGATCCTTTAATTTCAACATCATGGTATAAGGATCTAATCCTTAGTTATGACGACGAAATTAAGGAGTCATTGCGGCAAGCATAACAGATTGAGCACTAAAGTTATCATCACGATGAGTCTTCCTAAGCTCATGCTCTACTATTCGCTCAACTCTAGGCTCAGGGCCCGAGAGGTTTCTTTATCCAATAGAGTAACTTCTCAGCTCCCAGGACTATCCTGAGATTCATTTCCCAATCTGGAAAATTTATGCCGTTAAAGATATTTTCACCCAGGATTATGTCCGTTAACGCTAATCTTTCCAGCCATCTCGATTGCAATAGTCCAACTATCCAATCAACGATTTCGAGTACACTCAAAATGTAATGGTTACTATAGTCCAACTACATAACCAACTACAAGTGGAGTAGTATTTTAAGTACAGTCCAACTGTTCATAGAAAGCAATAAAAGATATTAGTCCAACTAATATGTATTTATAACAACGATAAATAATTAAAAGAGCGCGTGTAAGTAGGTATTAAACGAAATTGCAAATTTAATACTAGCCTCCCACTATTTTTCGGCGAGCCTCTAACCCTCTGTGGAGTACTCGGGAAACCCAGTTTCCTAGTGAGCTAGGATCCCGTTAAATAACACACAACCTCGAAACTTAACTAGGTAGATCTCTAAGATCAATTGGATCTCATCCAATTCCTAGATCCGGTAGGTGGATCTCCAAGTCCAAAACATATATCCAATATATTTCCTAACATTTTCCTCTCAATCAACTAAGCATTGGCTTTGGCTCAACAAGCTTAATGATTCCAGTTAAGCATGACCCATTGACAGCGGGAAAGCTTCATAATCCACGTCGATGAACAAGAAGTGACCTTGACTTTGGCCAACAAGTCACAACCGCCCAAGACATGCGATATGGAACAAAGCTTTCGTTGTTCAAATACATCCGCGATGGACATTGATATTGACTTTGGCCAACAAACCAATGCCAATCTTGGATCTTGAGAGAGAACCACTCAATGGAAGGAAAACACTTAATATTTGAATGAGGATTTTTCGCGTAAATTGGCAATAAATTTATTATCTTTGATTAGGTCTAATCATACACCCTTAAACATGCATTCTAAAAGCATAATAAGGCGCGAATAAAATTAATAATGATATGCTGATGGATATATAACAATTTTTTCCTAGAACAAATCTCTCACTTTCCTCTCTCCCGCTAGCACTTTACATACTTCTACCCAATTACATAACACTAAAAGAAACCTCATTTACATTGAGGGGAATTGGTGAGAAGAGAAATACAAAGAGTATAAGAGGTGAAAGGCTGGACACGCAGGTCCAATTTAACAAATAAGTACCATACTTACAACAATTTCCAAAATTGCCCCCACCCAACTAATATCCATCCGATATATATTATTCAATAAAATACATCCAAGTATTCACACAAAGCATTCTATCAATAAATCTAATCCAATTAATTAATCTTTGATTAATGACCATCCAATGTTCATACAACGATTTGATTTGCGCGAGTCCAACTAGTTTATGAATAAATACTCAAAGTACATATTCTTGAATTATATCGAACTACAATTTTAAATCCAATTTAAATTGTATCTAATACTAATTCATATTTAATTCCAAATTAAGTAATTACACTTATTCTTGTGCCTTGAAGACTTGGATTCCAAATCCAATCTAAATGGGTCTCAAAGGCCCAATTAGCATCCAATACTATTCAATTAAAGTCCAATGGGCTTTCAATTAATTCTTTAGACATGGGCTTTGGCCATTATGGATCAAACCCAAGATGCCAAGGCCATAATAGGAATCACCATATGCCAAAAATCAATTTAGGCCCATTAGGCCCAATTAAAATTTTAAAGGCCCAAAAGTCATGTTTGGACTTTATGGAAATGGTTTTAGGCCCAATTGAATCCAACCCAATTGTCCAAAACCATACTTAGCCCAACCAAGCCCATTAATCTCAATTACAACAAATAAATTAACACATTATTCCAAATTACATATTAATCCAATTAAAGTGTAATTGCCACAATTAATTAATTAATCTAATGTATCCAAAGCACTAATTAATTCAACTAATCATGCTCAACATTTCCAATTCATGTCCAACACAAATTAAAGTAAAATCAATTCTTCCTAACATGCTTCATTCACGACAGTAAGTAAGAAATCAACATTCAATTTTGATTTCAATCCAATTAAATCAACAATCAACATTCAATTTCATGTAATTAACATATCCAATTGTTAAATTCAAAAATATTACCATGAGAATTACTAGGGCTCCATTCGGCCAAGGTTAGGATTTTAGGGAAATGTTTGATCCAATCAATTTCACAAATCCAATGATGCACAAATCCAATTCATCATCATCCAACCACAACCAAACAACCAATTTCGAATTTTCATACTCCAAGCATAAAATCCACAAATTAAAGTTATGAACCCTAGGATTTAAAATCAAGTTTAGATTGGCTCATGATACCATTGTTAGTGTCCTAGACATGTCCAAGGATCCTAAACAAGATCTATGTGTGAATAAAATCAAAGGGAGTTGCGGAATACTCACATTGATCGGCTTTGAAATTTTCAAAAAACTCCATGGATGTAGAAGCTCCATGCTTTCTTTGTTGTTCCAAACTCATGGGTGAGTTTCCTTATCACCTTAATTAACTCCTTTAAGTGCTAGCTTGTAGAATTTTTGCAACAAAAATCATAAATGAGAGAAGAGGGCTCACGCCCATTTGAGAGAAAAAAGAGATGATAAATAGTTCCTTTTTGTGTTTTCCAAAAACATAAAGCAAAAGTTGGTGGTTGGTTTGATTAAATACAACATTTAATATTATGCCAACTACACACATCAAAAAGTGACATGTGATGTAAGTTAGTGTGTCCCACCACTTTGAATTCAAAATTCAAGTTGACATCTCCAACACACAACTAAGCTTTGGGCCCGGGTTCGTTTAATCCGATTAAACGAATTTTCTGTCGCAACGTAATTAAATCCAATTTAATTAAATAATAATGCCTAGCAAAATTATTACGAAAGTCACTTATGAATTAATTCCAAATTAGTTCGTTCGCTTGAATTAAAATCCAATTTTATTCCATATTGAAATCTGATTTCAATTAATATATCAAATATATTATTTTAGCCCAATTAAATAAATTAAATAGAAAAAACCAATTTAACTATTAAATTTATTTTACCGATTAATTCCAAATTAATCGAGTTCTCTCTTTTACACGAATTAATCCTAGATTAATTCTTTCTCTGATAATTAATCTCAGATTAATAATTGCCGTAATTAATCCCAGATTAATTTTCTCTCTCATAATTAATCCCAGATTAATTCTGTTCGAGTCAAATGTCATTGGTGAATCTTTGGGAAGTGACCCAAGAGATCCCTGGATATGTTGGTAGTAAATACGGTTGTCAGACTATCCGACACATGCGTACCTGGTACCATGTTCTTACCTATTTACAAGACATGGTTGGCTTCTAGCAAACCATCATGCCTACCCAATTCTCAAGAAATATATTCAACATAGAATATATATAATCTGTATCAGGCATAGTATACAATGTATTGCGTAATACGATCCAGTATCGGATGTTACATGCTAGGCCTGGGGCTGGAATTGTGTCTGCCCCATACGAAGCATATATCGGATCACTAGCAACTAGTCTCTTTAATCGGATAATCATGACCTAGTCATACTATCCCGATAGCTGCAGTATTTGAGAGTACTAGTTATGTATCCCTACATGATCATCATCTCCATATGACTGAAGTGATACTTTCATCTTGACATCACACCCAATACACTATGATTCTCAGTAAACCCAGAAGAGGCGTACACAGAACCTGTTAAAGCCTCGGATGACCAAAACCAAAGCGTATTGATTGTCGCAAGTATTAGCGATGCAAGTCTCAGGTTAAGACCAAATACACCTACCCTGATTCTGATTCCCATAGACATATAGTCATACTACCAATGGGATTCCGAGGGGTCTATCCAGAGCGAAACTGTTCTCGATCCAATGGCTAACAGAACCTCCTATCACACTTGCATAAGTATCCAATACTCAAATATATGAGAACTATGTCGTTAAGCTTCCATAGCACGCACAAGTGTAATACTAGTCTATTCCGCATTATCGATGTCCAGTCTTGATAATACTATGACTAGGTATATTTAATGATTAAACCTTTCGTGGATTAATACTATCTCATATCTTATTAATCTGGTACTAATCATATGGACTTTTATCATTTATATATCCAACTAATCCAATTACAAAATGATAAAAGAGAAATTTCCTTTGTCACATAGTTAATTTGTACAAAGCACACTATGTCTTTTACAAATAGTGATGCTATGGGTCATAATTTTCCAACATGGTTTTGGTCGTCCGGAGCTTTAACAAGTTCTGTATACGCCTCTTCTGGGTTTACTGAGAATCGTAGTGTATTGGGTGTGATGTCAAGATGGAAGTATCACTTCAGTCATATGGAGAAGAAGATCACGCAGGGATATAGAACTAGTACTCTTATATGCTACAGCTATCGGGATAATATGACTAGGCCATGATTATCCGATTACAGAGACTAGTTGCTAGTGATCCGATATATGCTTCGTACGGGGCAGACACAATTCCAGCCCTAGGCCTAACATGTGACATCTGATACTGGATCGTAATACGCAATACTTATTATATTATGCCTGATATAGATTATATATTCTTCGTTGAATATTTCTGGAGAATTGGGTAGGAACGGTGATTTGCTAGAAGCCAACCATGTCTTGTAAATCGGTAAGAATGCGGTACGGGGTACGCACGTATTCGGATAGTCCGATGACTGTATTTACTGCCAACATATCCAGCGATCTCTTAGGTCGCTTCCCAAAGATTCACCGATGATATTTGACTCGAACAGAATTAATCTGGGATTAATTATGAGAGAGAGAAAATTAATCTGGGATTAATTACGGTAAGAATTTATCTGAGTCACTAAAGTGACATGTGATGTGACGCGTGATGTGACTTATGGGCCGCACTTAAATTCAAAATGCGAGTCGGAATTTAGTGATGGATGTCAAGTCACCTTTTGGTGATTGACAACCAGTCACTATTCATGATGGTGGTATATGGAGGCATTTATTGCCATTTTTCCCTCCTTTTTGCCTTTTTTTTTTTGGAAAAACAAATACCAAAAATGTGAAGGATTTTGTATTAGGTTTTAGAAACCAATAACACATCTCTCTCTCTCTCATTCCCCTCCTTGGTTGAAACTAGGCCTTCCATTTTCTCTCAAAGTGGCGTGAAGCTTGGCTTCACATTCTTGAATATTTGTTGCAAATTTTCACAAGAGCTAGCACTCAAAGGGGTCATTCAAATGTGATAGGGAAACCCATTCATGAACATGGAATCCACACACAAAGCTTGGAGCTTGGAGATCAAACATGGAGCACAAAATGAGGGCTTGGCCGAGAGCTTCAATGGAGGAGAAATTTTTTTTGTGTTCTTCGCATCCAAAAGCCGATCAAAGTGAGTATTTCCGCAACTTTACTTTGATTTATTCTCACTTTTCATCGCTTAATTAGATCTTGGTTTGACCTAGAAAACTCAACAATGGCATCAAGATCCTTGATTAAGCATGAAATTGATTTAGGGTAAAAATTTGGGTAAAATTGATTTGAGCATGATTTGATGAAATTGTTTGATTGAGTATGCTTGAATGATGATAACTTAGAGTTATGCATGATCAATTTGATGAAAAGTTGAATTGGATTAATTTTTCCCCAAAAATTGGGCTTGGCCGAATGCATATGGTACCCTAATGTCATGGTAATTTTTGTTTTTTGATCATTGGATGAATTGAAAGACTTGGGATAAATTGATTTAGGATTTAATTGGATTCAAATCGAAATCGGATTTAAAATCCCTATATTACCGTGAGCTATAAGCATGGAAATGCGATGATTTTTTGATTCAATAATGTTGGACATGTGTTGATGATGATTAGCATAATTAATTATGTAAATTGATATTTTGGAATTGTTAATTTGACTAATTAATTATGGCTAATACACTTGAAATAATTTAATTGTGATATTTGGAATATTGTGATTAAATTGGTTGGGCTAAATTTGGAATTGGGCTTATAAAGTTGTATTTGGGCTTAATGGGCTTGGTTGGGCCAAGTTTGGTTTAGGTTAATTGGTTGGATCCAATTGGGCCCAAAATCATTTCCATAAAGTCCAAATATAATATAATGGACCTTTAAAATTTTAATTGGGCCTAATGGGCCTAAATTGATTTTTGGCAAAGGGTGATTCCTTAATAGGCTTTGGTTGCCAAAGTTCATGGCTAATAAATTAATTGAAAGCCCATTGGACTTTAATTAAATTGACATTGGATGTTAATTGAGCTTTGAGACCCAAAAGGATTAGATTTAGAATCTAAGTCGCAAAGGCTCATTAATAAAGTGTAATTATTTAATTTGGAATTAAATAAATAATTAGTATTGAATACAAATTAAATTGGATTTAATGTTGTAGTTTGATATAATTCGAGAATTCGTACTTTGAGTACTTATTCTTAAAACGAGTCGGACTCGCGCAAATCAAATCGTTGTTTGAACATTGGATGGTCATTAATTTCAGATTAATTAATTGGATTAGATTGATTGATAATATGATTTGTGTGAATACATGGATGTGATGTATAAATAATGTATATCGGATGGATATTAGATGGGTGAGGGTAATTTTGGAAATTGTTGTAATAAATTTAGAATTTATTAAATTGGACATGAGTGTCCAGCCTATTACCTCTTGACTCTTTGTATTTCTCTTCTCACCTATTCCCTTCAATGTAAATGAGGTTTCTCTAGAAGTGTTATGTAATTAGGTAGAAGTAAGATTTGTGCTAGCGGGAGAGAGGAAATGGAGAGATTTGTTCTAGGAACAAAGTGTTTTAAATATCCATCCGCATATCATTATTAATTTATTTATCGCGCCTTATTATGCTTTTAGAATGCATGTTTAAGGGTGTATGATGAGACCTAATCAAAGATAATTAATTGGTTGCCAATTACGCGAAAAACCCTCAACAAATATTAAGCGTTTTTCCTTCCATTGAATGATTCATTCTCAAGATCCAAGATTGGCACTGGTTTGTTGGCCAAAGTCAAGACCTTTTTCCATCGCGGATGTGTTTGAATCATGAAGGCTTTGTTCCATATCGCATGTCTTATCCAAGTTGTGATTTGTTGGCCAAAGTCAAGATCACTTCTTGTCCATCGACATCGATTACGAAGCTTTCCAAGGTCAATGGGTCCCGCTTAACTGGAATCATTAAGTTTGTTGTGCCAAAGCCAAGGCTTAATTGATTTAGAGGAAAAAGGTTAGGGAATATATATGATATATTGGCATATATTAGATATATGTTTCGGACTTGGATGTCCACCTACTGGATCTAGGAATTGGATGAGATCCAATTGATCTTAGGGACCTACCTAGTTAAATATCATACAATTTGTTGGCCAAATTCAAGGTTGTGTGTTATTTAACGGGATCCTATCCCACTAGGAAACAAGGTTTCCCGAGTACTCAACAGAGGGTTAGAGGCTCGCCGAAAAATAGTGGGAGGCAAGTATTAAATTTGCAAATTCGTTTAGATACTTGCCAATACGCGCTCATTTCAATTTTTAGTCAATACATAAATATATTAGTTGACTAATATTTTATCGTTGTTTTAAATTAAACAGTTGGACTGTATTCAAACTACTTCAAATTATAGTTGATTATATAATTGGATTATAGTAATCAATATATTTGAATTTAACCAATCAAATTATAATTGATTATATAGTTAGACTATAGTAATCATTATAATCAATAGTACCTGAAATCGTTGATTGGATAGTTGGACTATTGAAATCAAGATAACTGAAAAGATTAGCGTTTAGAACATAAACCTGGGTGAAAATGTTTTTAAACGGCTTTAATTTTCAAATTGGGAATAGAACCTCAGGATAGTCCTGAGAACTGAGAAGTTATTCTATTTGATAGAATTACATCTCGGGCCTAAGCCCGGAGTTGAGCAAATAGTAGAATATGATCTTTGGAAGATTCATGTGATGATAACTTTAGTGCTCAATCCTTTATGTTTGTTGCAATGACTCTTTAATTCCGTCGTCAGACTAAAGGATTAGATCCTTATAACATGATGTTGAAATTAAAGATCTTCATAGATCTATTCTTAGATCTTAGAAGTACAAATTGCATAAGAAGCTCTTTAGCTCGTGAATGTCAGAGGGTACATCTGTCGAGCACTAGGTGTCGCAGATGATTGCTGACATCGATCAGCTAGGTTAGCTGGGCATTACCGACGTGGCCGAGACTACCAAAGATTTGATCTTATAGTCTCTACCTGAAAGCTAGGGCAGGTTCATAATGAACCAAGAGAAAACTCTTGGAGAGTTGATGGCTATGCTCTAAGAGGCAGAGCCAGAGCTTCAAAAAGGGGCAAAGGCAAAATCATCACAGTCTTCTGGGAAGACAAATGACATATCCCTAGATGTCTGCCTAAACTGTGGCAAACAGAGTCCCTGGAAGCGTGACTGCCGTATGGACAAGGCAGACATGAAGGAAGTGAAGGCGGGGCAAGGCTCCCACTTCAAGTATGTTTTTCATAAAAATATTCACTATTAGTTTCAAAATTGGATTTTTGATACTAGATGTGGTACATAGATATGTACTGATGTGCAGAATCTGCTGATTAGCAGGAGACTGACTTCAGTTGAGATTTAACCTATGAATTGAAAATGGGACGAGAGTCGCTGTTTTAACCGTAGAAACCTAAGTTTAGGAACTACCCTTTGTGTATGTACTTCAATTAGGAAACTGTTATAATGTACCTAGTTTGACTAGAAACATTATCTCTATATCAGAGTATAATCCGTTGCGGATATATCTTTATATTCTAGAACACTAAAGTGTTTTATTTTATAAAGATGATATTGAGATAAGCACATTAGATGTGAATAACAGTATTTATATTTTGAATATAAATGAATCTCAAACGTATAACATGACAAACAAATAGCTTAAACTGAATTAATCAGATAAGACTTATTAGTGGCATTGTTGTCTGGGACACGTTAAACAAGACTCGTATATCCACACTTTTCAAGAGTTGATACTAGGACGGATTTGATTTTAATCAAATGATGTCTACGAATCTAGTTTATTAGGCAAAGTGCCTAAAACACCTTTTACTTGGTAAAAGTGCAAGTGCCACCGATCTGTTAGCCCTCGTTCATAGTGACATAAGTGGGCCCATATCTAGCTAGGCTATAGGTGAATATGAACACTTCGTAATCTTTACGGATGTGGCATCACATTATGGTTATGTGTTTCTTCTGAAACACGAATCGGAAACTTTTGATAAATTCAAAGAGTTTCAACACGAAGTAGACAGACAGATCGGCTAAAGTATTAAACCGTCATGGTTAGACCATGGTGGAAAATACTTAACCAATAAGTTTCTCAATTACCTGAAAGAGTATAGTATTCTTTCATAAAGGACTCTTCACGGAACACCTCAATTGAGCGGTGTGTCCATAAGGAGAAACCGAACTTTGTTCGACATAGTAAGGTTAATCATGAGTCGCTCTGAGCTACCATTTTCCTTCTAGGGATACGCATTAAACAGTGCAATACTTATTTTGAATAAAGTTCCATAAAAATCTATTTGACAGATTTCATATTAGATATGAATAGGAAAGAAACCGGGTTTTCTCATTCCTGAAGATTTGGGAATGCTAGGCATATGTTTGGATGATACCAAACTAGAACCCAAATCGGATAAGTGTCTAATTGTAGGTTATCCTAGGGTAACCAAAGTATAGTACTTATACAACTCACAATAGAACAATGTAATTGTTGCTCTCCATGTGGTTTTCCTAAGAGGAATACCTATATGCAGTGGTAAGTGGGAGGAAAGTAAAACTCGATGAAAATTGGAGTAATATTGTTCTAGGCACTGAATCCTTAATGGAACACAAATAGTTCATCAAGGATGCAACTGTACCACAATCTTCGAATACACAATAACCGCGTAAGTCGGAGAGAGTCGGAAAATAACCTGAGAGGTATGGGATTCTGATCTCATCTCATGAAGATGTCAATCTTATTGAGGAAGACGAACCGACCTCGTATGAGGAAATGATACAAGGTATCGACTCCCTATTATTGCAAAGTGCCATGAAGTCCGAAATGGATTCCATGTATACCAACTAAGTTTAGACACTAGTTGATGTACCGGAAGGCATTATGCCTATTGGTACTATATGAGTCTTCAAGGAAGACATACATGGATGGAAACATGCCAACGTACAAAGCTAGGCTTGTAGCGAAAAGGTATCGTTATCAACATTGTGTCGATTACGATGAAACCTTTTAATCGTTGCCATTTTTAAATCCATTTGGATAATGCTTGCTAATACTGCATGTTTCATTTATGAAATGTGGCAGCTGAATGTCAAAATCGCTTTCCTTAAACGGAAACCTTTTGGAGGATTTTTACAACATCCTGACGATTTTGTCGTACCAAAACGAGCAAACAAGGTTTGCAAGTTAATCAATCCATTTATGGATTGAAGCAAGCATTGTGTTCTTGGAACTATAGTTTTGATGTAATCATAATGGTATATGATTTAATTCAAAACGAAGATAATTCTTGTGTATATAATGAGGTTAGTGGGAGCGCACTGACAATGATTGTCCTAAATAAAATGATGATATATCATTTCTTGGAAATGACATTCCCATAATACAATCGGTAAAAGCTTGGCTTTCATGAAAATTCTCCGTAGACTACTTGGGAGAGACAACCTTTATTCTAGGAATAAGGATCTACTGGGATAGATCTAAAAGTTGTTGGCACTCTCTGAGAACTGGTACATTGAAATATATATACGCGACCTGGTGTCTCATATACTTTGAGCACATAGAGTCACAATCAGGGCAATCCAAGTGATAGTCACTGGATTGATGTTAATAACATCCTTAATTATCTTAGATGAACTAAGGATGCTTTCTTAAGCTATGGAGAAGGAGAACTTGAAGTGACTGAGTTCACTGTTGCAAGTTTCCTAACCGAAAAAAACGACTGTAAGTCGTAATAAGCGTACTATATAGTTTGAATAACAGAACAGTGAGCTGGAAATCTTCCAAGCAAGATACTGTTGCCGAATAAACAACAAAAGTGGAATATTGATGCAGCTGAAGCAGCAATAGAAGCACTTTGGATCTAAATAATCCTAATTGGATTAGGAATAGTTCTGTTAGCAGCTGAGCTAGGCTACAGCACAGGCTAAAGAATTAATGGTCTCATCAACGATCCAAGTATATACTTTAACTATTCATCTGATTCGTTCGGATATACATCGTGGCGATGTGATGATCGAATAAATCGCATCAGATGATAACTTTGCAAATCCGCTGACGAAAGCAGTTTCTTAGTAGAAGTTTGAGCGACCCGTACATAGTTCAAGTGTATGACACTTGAGTGATTGGCTATAAGCCAAGTGGGAGATTGTTGGACAATTATGACCTATAGCATCACTATTTGTACAGAACATGGTGTTGTTGTACAAATTAACTATGTGACAAAGGAAACTGCTCTTTTAATCATTTGAAATTGGATTACTGGGATATAAAAATGATAAAAGTCCATATGATTAGTTCCGGATTGATAAGATATAAGACAGTATCAATCCATGAAGGTTTAATCATTAAAACATCCCTAGTCGTAGTATTATCGAGATTGGACATCGATAATGCAGAATAGACTAGTATTGCACTTGTGCGTGTTATGGGAGCATAACGGCGTAGTTCTCATATATTTGGGTATTGGATACTCATACAAGTGTAATAGGAGGTTGTGTTTACCGATCGTACGGAAACAGCTTCGCTCTGGATGGACCCATCGGAATCCCATTGGTAGTATGACTGTGTGCCTATGGGAGTCTGAATCAGGGTAGGTGTATTTCGTCTTAACTTGAGACTTGCACCGTTAATACTTGCGACAATCAATATACTTTGGTTTTGGTCGTCCAGGGCTTTAACAGGTTCTGTGTACGCCTCTTCTAGGTATATTGAGAATTGTAGTGTATTGGGTGTGATGTCAAGATGGAAGTATCACTCCAGTCATAGTGGAGATGATGATCACGTAGGATACAGAACTGGTGCTCTTATATGCTGCAACTATCAGGATAATATGACAAGGTTATAGTTATCCGATTATAGAGACTAGTTACCAGAGATCCGATATATGCTTCGTACAGGGCAGACACAATTCCAGCCCCAGGCCTAACATGTGACATCTGATACTGGATCGGAATACGCAATACTACGTATACTACGCCTGATATAGATTACATATTCCTTTAAGAATATTTCTGGAGAATTGGGTAGGCACGGTGCTTTACTAAAAGCCAACCATGTCTTTTAAATCGGTAAAAACGTAGTACTAGGTACGTACGTGTTCGGATAGTCCGACGACCGGATTTACTGCCAACATATTTGGGGATCTCATGGGTCGCTTCTCGAAGATTCACCGATGACGTATGACTCGCGCATAATTAATCTGGGATTAATTATAAGAGAGAGAAAATTAATCTAGGATTAATTACAAAGATATTTTTCTGGGATAAAATATTAATTAAAGAGAGAGAACGATTAATTTGGAATTAATCGATAAAATAATATATTCGATATATTATATGAAATTGGATTTCGACGCGGAATTAAAATTGGATTTTAATTCGGGCAAACAAGTTAATTTAGAATTAATTCGCTAGCGATGTGAATAGTAATTTTGCTAGGCATAATATTTAATTAAATTTGATTTAATTACGTCGCAACGGAAAATTCGTTAATTCAGAATTAGCGAACCCGAGCCCGGGAGTGTTTGCTGGCCCACTCGTATTTTGAATTAAGTGCGGCCCACAAGTCACATCACGCGTCACACCACCTGTCACTTTAGTGATGGATGTCAAGTCACCTTTTGGTGATTGACAACCAGTCAATATTCATGATGGTGGTAGATGGAGGCATTTAATGCCATTTTCCCTCATTTTTGCCTTTTTATTTTTGGAAAAACAAATACCAAAAATGTGAAGGATTTTGTATTAGGTTTTAGAAACCAAAAACACATCTCTCTTTCTCTCATTCCTCTCCTTGGCCGAAACTAGGCCTTCCATTTTCTCTCAAAGTGGCGTGAAGCTTGGCTGCACATTCTTGAAGGTTTTTTGCAAATTTTCACAAAAGCTAGCACTCAAATGGGTCATTCAAAGGTGATAGGGAAACCCATTCATGAGCATGGAATCCACACACAAAGCTTGGAGCTTGGAGATCAAACATGGAGCACAAAATAAGGGCTTGGCCGAGAGCTTCAATGGAGGAGAAATTTTTTTTGTGTTCTTCGCATCCAAAAGCCGATCAAAGTGAGTATTTCCGCAACTTTACTTTGATGTATTCGCACTTTTCATCGCTTAATTAGATCTTGGTTTGACCTAGAAAACTCAACAAAAGTAGTGAATAAGTAACGACTGAAATACAAAAGAACTAGTGTCAGACAAAAGAATAAGATGAAGCAGGAGATAGAGACATAAACCACAAAAGCCCTCAGTATAGTATAGGATAAAGCAAGAGACGAATGAATACTAAGGAAAAAGTTTGGAAGTAAATTTGTCCAGGTGCAGTAACAGTATGATAGAATACTTAGCAAACAAAAACCGAAATAACAGTAAGGTTCCTCCGCGTTGGATTGAAACCAAGATTCTATTATGTGTTAACTTGCGTAATTTACAAAAGTACTCATCCCCAGTCTAAGCTTACCAAATCGGTACGAGTGCAAAAAGGAAGATTAGTGCAAGTTGCAATCAGCATAACAAGTGAACTCTCAAGATACGGTATACTTGCAGGTATTTATGTAACGACCCTTAACAGCACTAGATTATGGAAAACTAGATAGTGTCAAACCCCGTAACCAGACTTTCAGTAGCAATAAAAGTAAGGTATGAATAAAGCATGAACTATAATAGAACCAATAGCCAGTATTCCCGTCTACGATAGAAGTGTAGTTTAGACTAGAATTGTTCGAACAGTTAAGCTCCCCGAGAAGCTATCAAGATTAACCCCTTAGTATGAACCCATGGGATGAACAACTATATTGGATATAAGGTACGCAAAGAACCCGACCCTACACTACAAGGTCCTAAGTTATACAGATAAGTAGAGGTAAGAAAATTTATGTGGTGGAACTGGTAAGCAGTCTAATATCTATATTTATATGCCTATAGGAATATAAGATTCTTAAGTAAAAGTGGAAAAGCCGAGCCCTATAACTATGAAAATAAGTTAAGAGAGTGTTGAAGTCTCAGCAAGAAGACTTTTAGAACATATCTTCTTACAGAATAGATGTAAGAAGTCTAGATAGTCAAGAAAATGAAGATATGGGAATGAGCAGGAGTAAGTGGTGTATAACAAAAGATCAGAAATGAGGTTCTTTCGATATACTATAAGAACTATAGCATGTCGTAGGATAAAGTAATCAACAAGAATTTTATGAAGACAAGACAAGGAGTTCCTTCTCGATCAAGAAGTTAAGAAACATCATGGTATGAAACAGAAGTTGAGGAAATAGAAAGGTTAATGTGCATTTATTAGGAAAATGATGAATGACCAGTTTAACAGAGATCTCAGTCATTAAGTTATAATGAGCTCGACTAATATGAGCTGATTTACAGTAAAGTAAGAATCCTAGTAGACGGGAATAAAGATGGTTATGGGTACAATGTCAGTTTAAGTTAATGAATTAGAAAGAAACATAAATTCTGTGACCTATCGTAAAATCCCAAATTAAAAGAGGATTCATGACGAATCCTATTTAAGGGGGAGAATTTATAACGACCGAAAATCTCGACTACTGTTACACTATGGGATAAGTGTTATATAATATAAATTATGTTGGACATATATATTTTCATAAAATAATTTCGGGAACGATCGGAAAATTCTTTGAGATTCCGATACTAGACGATACGATATTCTACTCCAGACATCTTTCAGTAATCTGGCCATAACATTTTCGTAAGATCTCTGATTTTTTATGAATTTTATATCATCAGAAAGCTTAAACCGAGAGCTATAACTTCCACGTTGAACGTCTTCCCAAATTCGGACCAGAAATGGGTCAAAAATTACAATTTCCACAGCTGCTACACTAACTTCGAGAATTGTCTAGATTTGGAGTGATGTGGCTCAATCATGGCCACAAAATTACATGATTAAAATCAGCCCCTTTGCCTATAAAAAGGGCATTATTCCCTCATCTCCTTGAAACCAAAAAAATATGAGCCACCATTGAAGATTTCCTCAAGTTTTCTTCTTCTTCCTCAAGCAATTCTAGGGTGCAACAAGTGATGATTCTCAATTTCCTATCACACAAAAGATTATCGCAGGAACCACAAAACCTACCGGCGAAGTGACGTCATACTAGTGGAACCTCAAACCAGTGAGTGGACACTACTCTTTTAAATTGATTTTCATGTTGTTATTTTTGCAACATATTTACTTTTTATGCCTTAGGGCGATAGATCATTTTTATTACAGTTATTACATAAAAGCTTATGATTGAAATTGTATTTGAGAAAGAAATATCTTTCAGAATATGTTTTATGTTTTTCGAGGCATGGGGGAAAAACCCACCACAGTATGTAACGGGATATAGTTTTGAATTGACGGATAGAGAACATATACATATGTAGAGGACTGGGGGGACGGCGATACGTAACGCCCCCAGATCCTAGATCAGGGCTAGGGGGATGGCGATACGTAACGCCCCTAGACCCTAGTTTCAGTTCAGGTAGTAGCATGAATCAGCACTACCAGCTCTAGTTCAGTGGCTTGGGGGACGGCGATATGTAACGCCCCAAGACCACCAGTTTCATGAACATGAGTGGCTTGCTTTGGGGGGACGGCGATATGTAACGCCCCAAAGTCATGGTTTTACATTCCTGGCAAAGTCATGGTTTTACATTCTTGGCTCTAGTTAGGCGTATGGGGGGACGGTGATACGTAACGCCCTTATACGTCAAGGTTTTCAAATATAGACCGGTTTCCATATACCAGAACTTCGAAACAGAGTTTTCAGATATTGATTTTCAGAAAATAGTTATCAGAAATCATATTTTAGAAACGGTTTTTAGAAAGCAGATTTCAGAAATAGAAGTTTATAAGAGAGATTTCAAGTGAAGTTTTCAGAGAATAGTTTTCATATGAAGATATTTCCGGAATTTTGGTTTTAGAACCAAATGCTTTTAAAACAGTTTTTCAATTTTTCAATTTTTCATCCACTCACTTAGATCGTACAATGGTCTAACCCCCCCCCCCCACTCCCAATTTCCTTATTTTGCAAGTTTCTCGGAGGACGAGCTCGGGAGGATAGATACTGTTGCTGTCACTAGGGATGGAGCCCACCAGTACAAGTCAGGTAGATTGTGAGTCAGTCAGAGTCAATTAAAAGTTTTGTATTAGTCTTTGACTTTGAGGCAGTCGTTGTAAAAGTGTGTTATTGATTTTTCAGATTCAGATGTAGAGTTTGTATGTAATGATTTTGAGTTAGGCTACGGTCCCACATATAATAAAATAAATTAAAGAAAAGAATATTAGTGTTTGTTTATGGTTAGAAATTCAGAGGCTTATGTGTTAGTACGGTCTATCCTCTGCCGGTAACATCACCCAGATCGGGGATGTTACAACATGAGACCCCAGCCCAACTTTACGTCATGAAAATACATGTCTTACACTTAACTAGATACTCACCATTTCTTTCTATTACAACTCTGATTACGGACACTTAACTTATTACAATGACTTACACAACAATAATATATATGCATGCATCTTCACTTGACTCTGACTAAATTTTAAGTCTACCTGACTCTCTTTCTGACAAGACTTGGTGGACCAAACATCCTAGTGACTGCCATCAGTATCCGTCCTCTCGAGCTCGTCCTCCGGGTACACCTGCAAACAAAAACACTGAGAGTGGGGGTTAGATCTTTTGAACGATCTAAGTCAGTAGACGGTTGATCAGTGGTAAACACACACGTAACGCAAGCGCACGTATCGCTCAAGTAGTATTAAATATTGATCCCACGAGGACTTAATATCTACTGTTATTATTAATTATTGATTTTATTTATTTACATGTATCTAATTAGGTGAGAATAGATTGATTGCTTGATTGGTTGGTTGAAAGTGAATTTGCTAAATAAATAAAAATACAAAATAAAACAAAGGAAATTAATAATAAAGAAAATAAACATCTAGGGTTGTGATTCCACACAATATTATTCTAATGATGAATTGAATCTCTTATATATGCGTAATAAATTAGTTTGTTAACCTGGAACACGAAGATATGCAAATGCCTCTTCTGATTTTCAGATGCAAACACCCAAAGTAACCCAATTAACTATATTCCTATGTTTAGCAAGTTACCCGAATTTATTAAGTTCAAGTTCCAAATGTGGTTACCCACACCCGACAGGTATATGTCTATCCTGGAAGGAAATCTCCCTAAGAGAAATCTACCCTAAGGTGAGATCGTGAGCTATTGAATCTAAAACTGAAACCTAAAATCTATTTTCCAAGTTCATTTTAAGTTTACCACATCAATCTTATTGGTGATCAGACAACAAGAAATATTAAGCTTAAGATCCAATAAACAAGCCTAAAGCATCACACATAATATAATTAAATCAATTATTAAACTCGTGAATATTGTGTTTCATCACTTCCCTAGATTAAAAATAAAATGCTAGAGTTATGGGATCCATCTTTACTATTCAAATCTAGAAATTTCTCTCATTATAATATATAAATTTGCTTATATTACCAACTGACCATATAGGCAGTTGATGAGTGGTATTTATATCACTATTTCCCACTCATTTGACCTAATGTTTTGTCTTGTTTTCGAGATTATGAACGTTTTGATGTGTTTTGTTGTTATTTTGCAGATAAATAAAGTTTGGACAGCACTGGAGGCAATTTGGGACAAAACCGGTCAAAAATGCGTCAACAGGAAAAATTCCTTCTTCTGCGCGTCGCGACTCTGGAGCCTTTCGCGCCGCGACGCCCAGACTGCGCCGAAATTGCTAAAATACGCCGGGTCCACAAAATCAGAATCTGAGAAAAGTTGACTTTGCTAACATGCGCCTGCCACGTGTCACCATCACAACGGAGATGCTAACGTGCGCCGTGACACGTGTCAAGATCTCATTGCTTGGACGGCCACCGCCTGACGTGTCATGCCACGTGTCGCCACATCATCGTCCACATCACAGCCACGTCAGCAAGTCAACCGAGTCAACGTGCCACGTCATCATCAGCCAATCACAGCGCGCCACGTGTCAACATCTCATTCGTCGGACGGCCGCCGCCCCACGTGTCGCCACGTCACCTTCCACCTCATCACCATGACGCAAGCAATGACGTCATGAACAGTTGACACGTCAGCATGACGTAAGCGATGACGTCATGAACAGTGCCACGTCAGCGGATCAGAT